>CAJQUW010002106.1:0-275000 GCA_907163375.1 Prostheceraeus crozeri | reverse complement strand
TATTCTTATCGTGTTCGTAGTCGACTGAAATGAGATCTAATATTTTTGACAAATTTGATACCTCCCCACTTCTCTAGCCAGAAGAGGGATTCGAGTTAATGAGAAAAAGCGAATATTGATTGAAGATAAGCTGTAATCGAGGAGAGAAAAGAAACATGTTCAACATTAGTGGCTACACTAACTGTCATCTGCATTCAAAATTTCCTCGAAGATGTAAAATTTCTCCTGTGATGTAAACTTTAGATAGTGAAAAACAATATGAAATCAGAAGTTTGCTTAGAAGAATTGGTGAGTAACTTTTGGAGGTACATGTGATCAGTCAACTAGCATAAATCACGCAATTTCGACTGTGATAGGCGTAAAGCCAAGAAAACTGATGAGTGCATTACTTGCTCCTGCACAAAGTACTTTTGTGGTCAAAGACCATCATCATCATCTTAAGGCGTCTTTTTGAAATTCAATTTAACATATTTTGCTCAAGTAGAATATCGTCTCTCTCACGAACCCTATTTATACACACTAAGAGAGTTGCCTAACTTTGAAGCTATTAACCCACTTTCCGTCAGACATCTCGATTGAACTAAATATCTTTAGAATACATATTTCCCATAGATATTTCATCAGTCAACGTGCATTTATCGACACCCAGTGTAATTCTTGACACACAGCTGAGCAGGGCTCAGAAAAAATACAGAAAAGGAAATGAAAGTGCCGAGTATACTGTTTTGGAGTAAGGCTTGAACGTATTCAGATATAATTTTCTACCTTAAAAAGACTGTTCCACTTCATTTTGAAAATTTGGTTTGGTGTGTTTTGAGTCAATCATCTTTGGAATTTTAAGAGTCAGCAGTGATAACTGTCAGAACTATATAGTTCTCGTTTCGCAAAATGTCCATTACGTTCAGACGATCGATGCTAGTGGTGATTAGTCAGGAAATTGCATCAATAGGAAAGAGTTATTGTACACTGTCACCAATATTACCCAGAATTTCCCTTTCTCACTCAACCTGCGGCCTCAAAGCGGTGAAAGGGTGAAAACGGAGTCGCAATAAGGCTTTGTCGTCTGAAGCTCATGCTTCTTTGGGTTCTACCTTGTCGGAAAGGTTTATTGTCGGCGGTTTGTGACCGTGCTCCGGCTAACTAGCAGGCTCTGGAATATTATTTTTATTTTACTGGTCATTGAATTTATTTATGTTTGATTAATTTTTCATTCTTTTTCTCCACGTTTGTTTATTTTAAATGTGTGGTAGGCTTCGGCCGTCCCAATCAACACCACTCCCTGGTTTGCGAGATATGAACAGTCATCAGATGTTTCATGTTGTTGAATCAGGTTTTTGGGCATGGCACTTATTTGGCTCATTTGTGATCGAACTTCCTTCCACTGCTGTCTTTTGCACTTCCCCATTTGTTGCAGGTTAAGGTGTGACAGATCCAACGTATTCACGGCATACGGGCGTCAGGTAGTTCGAGGGTCCCGAACCCACTGGTAATGCTTTGGGAGGCAGGCCCGGTCAACTACTCGAAAAAAGGCGGTACAGTTCCACTGCCACGGACATGCGTGGGTAGCTTTACTGAGGGGTTTAGCCCGTGTAGCTGTATCCGGTTCCTCTGTGGCCTACCTGACTTGTACCCATTGTTACGGCAAAGGGGTTCTCATTTGGGTTTCTTCAAGCTTTTGCGACATGAACTGTGCCTATAAGTGTCTTTTTTTGCGTATTATTTATTGCAGCTTTGTTGCTATTATTTACGTTTTTCTGATGCCTTCCAAAGTTTCTTGTATCACTTTGTTGTACAGTATAATTTTCGTTTATTTGACTGATATTCTATGAGAAATTATGAAAATGAGAAAGACACACAAGAAACGTAGTCAAGCCGTGAAGCTCAAAACCCCTCTCAGGATCAGCTTCAGCAACGTAAGAGGACTGAGGTCCAATTACGTCGACATCAACATCTTCCTGCAAGGTAAGTCACCAGATCTTCTAGCCCTGTCGGAAACCAGGTTAGATCCCAGTGTGTCATCAAGCGACGTTACTCCTGATGGATACAAATTTCACCGGATGGATAAAGCACCTTGTCATGGTCTTGGAGTCTATGCCAAGACAAGCCTTCCCTTGAGAAGGCTTTGTAGCTCAGAGGATCCAAGGCATGAGTATCTTGCCTTCATTGCGCCGCTGCAGAAGACCACTCTTCTTCTATTTTTCCTATACCGCTCTCCATCAACTAATGCGGATATTTTCAATGTTCTTTCTGACAAGATCGATTCTCTTCTACAAGAGTATCCCAGCGCTGAAGTTGCCGTTTTTGGTGACTTCAACGTGCACAATGTTGACTGGCTTGTGCACTCACGCACCACCGATCTCTCCGGTCAGGCAGCCCAGGATTTCGCTGTCTCTCACAACCTTAGTCAGATTGTCACTTGTCCTACCAGAGTGCCTGACCGAGCTGGGGATACTGGATATCTCCTTGACCTGTTTCTCACATCAAATCCAACTTGTTTTTCACACAAGGTTACTTCTCCCCTCGGCACGTCTGATCACTGTGTTATCACAGTTTCTGGCAAACAAGTTTGCTCCACACCGTCTGCACCCTTCCATAGAACAGTTTATCAATTCTCCAAAGCAGACTGGTGTGGCTTCCGCACTTTTCTTAGTCAAGTTCAAGCTGAGAATTTGATTCTGAGCGAGAACGTCCACAAGTCGGCGCAAGAACTGACAGAGTGGCTTCAGATAGGGATGTTGGCCTACATCCCTCACCGTACTTTCCAAATGAAGCCTCACTCACAACCTTGGTTTACACCAGAATGTATAGCTGCAAGTTGCCAGCGTGACCACTTTTTCCATAAGTATAAGCGTGACAGTAGCGCTGGCAATCTTGAATTGTACAAAACCGCACGTAGACATTGCAAGGAAACCATACATCAGGCCAAAAGCCGTTACGCTTTGTATGTACGGAAATCCATTGATACCCAAAAGCTTGGCTCTAAGGACATCTGGATGATTTACAACGATGCCACCAATAGGAACAAATCCTCCATCCCAGCACTCCGTCATGCCGAAGTCAGTACTTCTATGGCGACAACCTCAGCAGACAAAGCCGAGCTTCTTTGCAAAGAGTTTGCGAAGAATTCGTCATTAGACGATGGAGGTAGAATTCCACCTCCAATTCCCATGCGCACTGATGAGACAGTTAGTCCTCCTTCAGTCACAGTCCGAAACGTCAAAAAGATCATCAGAGGTCTCGATAGCTCTAAGTCTAGTGGACCAGACGGCATCCCGGTTTCGGTCTTCAAGCATCTCTCACCTGAGCTTTCTCCACTTTTATCTAAACTGTTCAGTAGATGTGTATCCACCGGTGAGTTTCCCTCTTGTTGGAAAGTAGCTTCCGTGGTTCCAGTTCCAAAGAAAGGTTCTGACTCATCTCTTCCATCTAGTTACCGTCCTATCAGCCTGCTTCCAATTGCTGGCAAGATTTTTGAAGCAGTGATTAACCAACACATTGTTAACTTCCTTGAAACTCAGAACCTTCTATCAGAAGAACAGTATGGCTTCAGGCACTCTCGATCAACTGCAGATCTTCTTTCATATGTCACTGAACATGTGAGTCGTGTCCTTGACAGACAAGGTGAGACGAGATCAGTTGCCTTGGATATTTCCAAGGCATTCGATAAAGTCTGGCATCAGGGACTCCTTATGAAGCTAAAGTCCTATGGAGTTGCTGATCAACTCCACAAACTTCTTGCTTCTTTCCTTAGTGACCGGCAGATATCTGTCGTCTTAGATGGCCAAAAGTCTTCCACCAAGTTTGTCAATGCAGGAGTTCCTCAAGGGTCAATTTTGGGACCCACTCTTTTTCTGCTGTACATCAACGACCTCCCAGACTGCCTAGTGAGTAAATTGGTGATGTATGCAGATGACACAACACTCTTCAATTCCAATGAGCGACTCGCTAAAAACACTCAGCAACGTCAGCAGTTATGCGACGTTCTTAATGAAGACTTACGCAGGGTCTCAGAATGGGGCGCCAATTGGCTTGTTTCCTTCAATCCTTCAAAAACTCAGAGTATTCTGCACTCACGACTTAAAGGAGATGATGATCATAGCATTAAGATGTCAGATAATAGGATCAGAGAACAAGATTCCATCTCCTTCCTTGGATTAGCGGTTACGAAAGACTTGTCATGGAAACCGTACATCCAATCCATTAGCAAGCAGGCAGCTCAACGCATTGGTCTCTATCGTGCCAGCAGTTATCTTCCACCACAGACTGTCCGCTATCTTTACAAGTCCACTATTCGTCATCTGATGGAGTATTGTTGTCATCTGTGGGCCGGCGCCCCACAAATACATCTTAACCTCCTTGAACGGGTTGAGTAACGTGTCAAGAATCTTATGGGTAAAAAAGTTGCTAGCGAGTTGCAGCAGCTTTCCGTCAGACGGGATGATGCTTCACTCAGTCTATTCTACAGATGCTGTTTCGGTAGAAGCAACTCTGCAGTAAGTGAGTACGTACCCAAACCTAAGATCTTCTCCAGAAGCACACGCAGAGCTAATGCACTCACATGCCATCATGTGAGCTTAGAGCGCACACGTACTGTGAGTCGCTCGAAAAGCTTTTTGTGTTCGCACGGCACAGTTTTGGAATCAGCTTCCCCAGACCACTTTCCCTGACCAATACAATCTTGATACTTTCAAGAGGCGTGCGAATAAGTTTCTGATGGGGGCAGCTTAATCAGATTATAAGATCTATTTTTTTCTTTTATTTATTTAAAGTAATACAATTTATTAGTTTTTCATTGAGTAACCCCTAGCTTCGTTCATGGCTCATAGCTGTGCTAGGGGTGAAAATTCAGTAAAAAAAAATACCTCCAAATAGTCCTCTAAAGGGACGGTATCAGCAGATGCAGCATCTACATTTCAAATTAATGTAGCAATTGTGAGATACTAAGGGCCCTAGATAGGCTAAATAAAATGAAAGAGTTCAAAATAATTCCTCGTATGGATACACGATCAATTCCCCAAATAAGATCTGACAAGTGGTCTTACCTATTACTGTTGATGAGAGACTTAGATACAAGACTTTAGGATAGAAGAGATAAAAATTCTTCGATGAATGAAAATCATGAGTTTCGTATGTATATACGAGTGTGCGTCATGCGATGTCAGTATTCGCGAATTATCAATCTGCAACAAATCGAGCGATCTTAAAGTTCATCAAAAGCCAAATAAATGTAAACTTTTATCAGAGAATGAAAACAACAATAAATAGTGAGCAAAAATTGAATAAAAAATGTAAAGCATATAGTTGATATTTTTTCTAAAAAATGATGTAGTACTTGCGATTTCTATCGATTACCATCTTAAACGCTATGCTATTTCACGACAAACATTTTCAAAACTGTCCGAGCGATAAGAATTCGAACTAAAGCATTAAAATCAGGCAATATGATAACGGGGCACTGATAAAACGTAGATTCACATGGGAAAGCGACGACTTACCGATCTTTAGTTAACTTGAGCGCCAGCGGCCGAACTATCGATCGTGTTAGGACGAGATGCTCCTGCCTGATACATAATTAAAGACAACATCGACTCTTCATGCCAGAAAGAAACAATAGCTGCTTAAAATCGACCCCACGTTTAAACGACTTTCTATTACTCATTGCCAGAAGCAAATTTTCTCTTCCACTATCATCTGAGAGCAATTCTTCAGTCGAAGAGTACAGTTGCGGCGTCCAAATCGAGTCTTCACTAGGAGAAGACGAGTGCTCGCGTATGAAGGATTTGAATCTTACGTCTCCTCATGAGAAAATTCAATTCAAGCTGCTGACTGCTGTTTGTGGAAAATGGTAATGAAGAGGACACGAGGAGAATTTCGCTTCCCGTCTGCCACCACGAGGGACAAATAGTAATGGGTGTCGCAGCTTCTCTTAATTTTCCGTCTGATGTTCCCAAAACTTTTCAATTCTAAAAATGCTCTCTTTAGATCTAGATCAGTCGGCAGAAACTGAGTTGAATTCTACCCACAACACTGGGTCAATATACATGCACTACGTTTAATCAAATCTGACTTCCACGAAATTGGATGATGCGGACCCGCCTGCATTTCACAGAACTGACATGTGTGAGATACAGTAATACAACCGCTATACAATGATTTTAAATGCAACTACATAACGGAATATTGCGTGCGATCAAAGAAACGGCCCACATGACAGTTGATAGTGATCGGATTGAATTCTTGCTGAGATTATAAGAATCTGACAGTAACACAAATTCATGCAGTTAGAGCAATATTTTAAGTTAACAGATAATTTCACAAAGTATTCGCAATTTTCGGTAGTTAACAGGGCATCAGCTGCCAGTGCTATTCTGATGTTCTGTGTTTTACGAATGCCGAAATATCACTTCTTGATTTAAGTCTCAAAAGCAAGTTTTAAGAACCCTAGCAGGGAATTTTCAACGCTTACATGAATTTTGCTCTGAATAATATTGTTAAAGGAAGAAATTGGATACAATTTATTGTAGGACTGAAGTCAACCAGTGCTGTTTGAATTCTGTGCTAAGATGAACCCTTATATCTGAGCGTGACACAGTCACTTTTTGAAAATAAATTAGCAAAATACATAGGATAGTCACGATTACTGGCACGATAAAATGCGATAAGACAGTCACATCGGCTGCATCTGATTTTGAAATATTTGTCTAACCTTTTATAGATTTAAATATTCTCTTCTGTTTAGCGGGATCCAAATTGTTTCACCTGTAGAATGATGCTTCAAAAATATTCAGCATAAATCTAAGTTGGAGTGAAATGTTTCAGCTACTAATGTTTTGAGTTACAGACAATGGTGCACACATGCTTTCATGTCGCAGTATTACACATGCGAGGATCATTCTGGGTTCTGTAAGTTTCATCTGTCTGATGACTTTTGACAGTGACAGAAAATTGTGATACAGAAATGTCCTACGTGACAACAATTGTGGTATATCCATGACAGAATCTGTCAGTATTTGGAAGACATATAACTTCCACTTCATGAACAGGAGGTTAAGCTCAATTAATAGAATTTGCTCAGAAGTGCAAGATAATCTAAATAATGCTTGATTTTCGTTTTGCGAGGTTCCAGAAACTATCAAGGTGTTATTTTAATACATTAATTTTAGTATCTTATAAACAATTCATACGAAAGCCCGATAATTCATTAAGACAAATCAGATATTTATCGTGGATTTACATGTGTGTATTTAAATAAATACTAGACCTTACGTAAAATTCAGTCACTCTTCGTTATCACGTCGCATTATCTCGGTCTAATTGATGTAAGTATCATAAGGTATTCGCTTCGCTAAGTCATACAATGGATCTTTTAAGTTAATCATACACAGAGATGAAATTTCAAAATGAGACATCATTGAGATTTGAAATTTCTGGTAAGCAGACAGAAACAAGGAGGATGACCGGAGTAAAAGCCGGAACATAGAGAAAATGCTGTGATCGGATTAAAGGAAGTCAACATTTTCAATATATCAAGATCTATGATCGGCAATGACATCATTTTATGACTTTCATAGAATGATATAAAATGATATCATTATATTTTTTTATGAAAATATACCATTTTCAGTGAAATATACGTAGGCCTGCACAGAAAATTGATCTAGTCACACGAATTTTTCGATTTACACTGCCACCATGCTAATTTTACTGCTCTTAGAAATGAAATTGAAATCCGATTGCATGCAACATCGATATATTCCAAATAATGGAAGACCGAAGAAAGCAGTTAAGTCATACAAAGCTTCTTGTACATCAAACGTTAGGTGGAGCCTATGGCCTATACATTAGACATAGCAAGTTTTCATTTAAACTTTTTACACTCGAATTGCAAATATGCCTCTTACATACAGTTGATTAGGCCAACAGCATCTAAAGTACGAAAAAAGGCTAAAAATATTTAAATTACAGTTAAGACTTCAAAAACATCAAGACAGTGTTATTAATGAGTTGTTTGACAATTTGTGTGATAGACAGACTGACGGACAATAGCCTGTTGTTTTTCGCTACATTAATCAACCAGTGCGGAAGGACATGGGTAGAACAAACGAAAGAGACTAAATTTGCTTCAATACAAAATGCGAAGAATCTATGATTAGAAAATATAATGGAACAAAAATGCTTGATGATATCATTTTATATCATTTTCACAAATAAAATATCATTTTATCATTGCCGATATTTGATCAAGATGTAGAAGGCTAAAGTGAACGCTGCATAAATCGTGAGAATGAGGACAAAGCCAAAACTGAATGGATGACTACATTAGTTCCAGAAATGTTCAAACCATCTGTCTGATTGGTCATCATCTTGTGCCTTCATCTGTTTAACCTTAATTGGCCCACAGTCTAGTATCATATTTGTCCCACCATTAAAATGCCGGCATATAATCTGAAAATCACTTGTGCCTTTGAATCATAATTCAATGCCCATAACCATCATATAATCAATATCATTACTAAAATAATAGAGTCGTGCATAATATAGTCATAAATAGAGTCGTGCACTGCTATTCTTTAAGTTTTAGAGGCACTTGAAATGAGCAACTTTTGGAAATTTAGAAAATACTAACTCCAAATGCTTTCGAGAAATCGTTTCTAGTGAACCCATACTTTATTCATAGACCCTTGACATATGACATCATGAAAATATATTGATAATGTCTGGTTTTATCATCTTTCTATGTGCGTGTCAATGTGTCAGGAAGCTGCAATTCTGTTGTCGTGAGTTGTGCTTAAAATTCGTCACCCGCAACTTGCATTTCATTCCTGCGTGTAGCATGAACAAGAACAGGCGAAACAGGTCGCTATAACCGAAATGAAAGCGGTTTTGATTTTCATATTCAATATATGATATAATGTAAATTGTAACACTAAATAAATTTAGAATGTGGTGTGCTAAGGTATAGGTCATACAACCGATTAAATTTGCCGGTTTCGGTTAGGGTCATATTTGACTGGGTGTTTCCTTAAGTTAGGGTCTATGAGTACAAATGACCATGCTAGTAGTTTGATTTTTAAAATAATAGCAGGTGCAACGATTCACGACAATTCTAAGAGTTCAGAAGGTGCACTTTGTTCTAAATTCTCACAGTGACGTCATGTTTTTTCAGATGTAGCAAAATCTACATTTTCCAAAAATCATTAATGATCTATCTAGTCTAAAATTATAATCTATCTAAAAAATCTTTAAAATTCCGAAAAAATATTTTATTCCTAATATTTTTCCGAACATTCTGTAGGTTTTTCTGTAGAACGCCTTACACTAGCTTATCAGTTACTCTATTGGAAGCTCTCGCATTGATTCTGATTAATTAGATGCGCTGTGTCAAAAAATCACAACCATTTTACTCTATTTAGTCAATTTTTATATAGTATTTTAGTATTTTTTTATTTTTATATAGTAAAATCTACCTATTGTTTCAAAAAGGCCAATTTTTGATAAGCTGAATAGGGTGCACACTTCAGATGTGCTGAATTCAAAAATACTGATTTTTCTCTCAATCAGGCCGATATTTTAATCTATGGTCAAATCGTAACGTGTACAGTATAGGTAGCATAGGGCCAGTGGAATGATGTGATCCAAATTCGTTGAAATTATTTTGAAACAAGAATATTGAGAATGATAGTGGAAAAAGTAAAGTATTTCTCAATTGATTGATCAGTAAATTATTGTTTATCATTACTTTTATATTATTCAAATATATGTCACTCAAACTACCACAATTATCCATTGGGTCATATTTGATCAAAACTGAAATTTATGTCTTTCAAAATCATAAAGGTATATTCTTCCTGTGTAGCACCTGTAATCACTAATCAGATAATTCATTGCTGGCATTTACCATTCTAAGTATATAGTAGAAATCATAGTAGTCTTGGGTCTATTATTAAGGTTAATGAATTACATTTGACCCCAATCAAAAAGCTATAGTATACATTCGGTCTTTCAGCAACTCTTGTCATTATAGTCATTGGGGGGGCAGCAAAACTGCCATTTAGTGCTAAAGTGTGTTTTCATCACTGTCGTACTCATGCTCACAATGAACAATTAATCAGCTTCATGATAACTAGTAAATCTCACGAATGGTGAGAGTTCGGAAAACTCAAAGCTCATATTTGACAATGTCACAAACTTCTCCATATCGGGACTATAATCTATCCTTATGACTTTGATTAACGTAATAAGGACACATCAAGGATTGCAATAGTGAGCAGCGCAAACCGGAACTTTAATGGAAGAACAATGCAAGCCAAGAGTCATTTCAGATTTGAAAACGAACTTTCCAACGCTGTACTCTCATACCTGTTGCATATCGCCTACGCTGACTGCGTAGCAAAATATCGTGGCACAACAGATATGATTTAGGAAGTCTGTTTAATTGATATTTACGTACTTCACAGACGGAGGGTGATTAGTATCCAGACAGAAGGATAGTTTAGATCAATTTTTTGATACGAGTTATCATCTACTTTTGTTATTGATGTGACATTATTTGTTAATGCTAGTTACCTACCTTATCAACCCAGCAAAGGAGTAAATTGCAATATGATTAAATGCAACTACAAAGGATTTTCATGAGGCAGGCAGTATTTTCATGAGGTTATATGTACTAAAATGGTTGTATCTTTTCAAGAAAAAAGTAGATTGACAATAATAATGACGGTGTCCGAATACTCTCTACAAGACAGGATAGACCACCAGACCTTTCTCTGGTCATACCTTAAACTCCGCACCTGATCAGCACATGCTGACTCTCAAATGAACGGATGAAGTAAGGTAGTACAGATTAAAAGCGATCCAAATATTTCAGTTCCAGGGTGGCGGCCAGATTTCAAGCTTCAAAGTCTCGGGCGACTCCCGGGCTATTTCATCGAATTTCCACACCATTTTTTTTTATAATGACCAGATATTTTATTCCAATCATACCGCTCAAAAATTATCCGGACACTGCTTTAAACTACTTTCAAAACAGTAATGTACGTGGACTCCGTGGCACAGTGGCTAAATGCTTGGCCTAGCGATCATTCGGTCCAGAGGTCGAGCTCCGAAAGTGTCACTGGAAGTTGTCAGGAAGGGCATCCGGACTAAAAGATCACAACGTTCCAGGTCAAAGTCTGACTATGTCAGCACCGTCCAAGCCCCCGGTAAGGGGAGTAGTGACGTTAAAAAAACATTTTTTGCTTTAAACTGCCTAAATCATGCCTTCTGGTTAGAATTTTGCCACCAAATTATGACGTGAACGATATTTGACTCTGTCGCACTCAGTTTTCAAAATTTTTGATTTTTGTGAGCGGTGGCTCTTAAGATTATAAAAATCTACTTTTCTTCAATGGCCTGCAGCCAGTAAGCCACTTCTGGAATCTAAATGATTTCACATCGATGGAAAAGTTCTCTTCCTGAAAATGCTTCATTTTCATCATCTGATTCATAAAATTCTATGAAGTTGTACTTAGCCGATATTTCAGACTTCAATTTTCAAACATGTAAAGTTGAAGCAACAAATCGCATTTTGAAACGCTACATTTTGAACTGCAACGTATTCATGCCATGAGAGAAGGCCATGATATCAAAATTCACATCTTAATACAAAAGCACGATAACACCAGCTTATCCAGAAGCATCGACAAGAGAAACCAGGAAGACTGACACAATGGACGAAGACCGTTAACGCCAGAAGAATTCCTAATTGTCATCCTTTTTTATCAGTTTGCGTACAAACAATGGGAGCATGGTAGCCGTCATCCATAAAATTTGTGCTTCGGATTACCTGGGTCGGCCGCCACCCTGAATTCAATATATTACAGCAATGTGTGACATTCACACTTCACAAACTTTAGGAAACAATCACGTAATAGGCCCTATCACTCCACAAATGGATAACAATGCATTGGCCTAAAGATTGTCGTTGTGAAAGAGTAATTTCCTTCTCCTTTAGTAGTTTTTTTTTTCACAAAGACTCAAGCCTAAATACTGGGAAATGCAATATCAACGGTTGAAATAATTTTTCGTTATGTTCGTGCCATAATAGTTTTCCTCGTTAAAATTTTCGGGTCGGGTTCAAAATTATGGTTCGTGTGGCAGGTAGTCAGGTTCGGGCTTCAATTCATAGCCGTTGCACATCTCGACGGCGTCAATGATGGCGAAGAATATTTTAGTGACAGAGTACAAAATGCTGTGGACTAAGGAATAGCGTCGTCTTGTTGTAACCCAATTTCATGCTGAACACAAAAATCGTGAAAACGGCACTTTTTTCCGACGATATAGTCGTTCCAATCATATTATCGTCTTTTAGGTCCCTCAATCTTCAATGAATAGGACTATCTTCGATGTGCTAATTTGATTTGCCTAGTTTCCGATGGCGGACAGCAATTTCTTATTTGACGAAGTATGGTCAAGTTCCTACAAGTTCCTGAGGGAAACAAAAGGCGTCGTTGCGTTGGTGAATTCTGTAAAGCTGTTGTCCGTACTGAAGGTATCAAATGTGATGTTGGTCTCTGTGTACAGTGTTTCCCAAGTTATCATACTTCATAGTTGCATTTCATAGGTTAATGCCTAGTGTGACCATATGGTCACATCAATTTCTATGTTGTAATAAAAAGCAGATATATTGAAATATTGCTTTGGATGTCTCACATGCTTCATATAACTAGTGCTCGCAAAGATAATTGCTGTTTTGAGAAAAAATTATCGACACTAATGGGCTAAATTTGAATGAAACTGATGTGTCTTGCTAAAATTTTTGAGAATCGTTGTTTCTGACTTCGTGGTTGAAACAGACAAAACTTTCGTTCCATATTATGATTTATTTTTATTTTTTTATTTGAGTGAAGATATCATTCCCGGGCAGATCAAAAAAATGGCCAAAATTCCCGTGCCCCCGGGCTATTTCCGAAATTCCCGGGCGATTCCCGGGAGCGGCCGCCACCCAGTAATTCCCATCACGACTGGGCAAGCTAATATGAGAAAACAAATTATGAAAACATCGTTGCCTTTAACAGTACTCATCAGAGGGAAGAAGGGGTATCAATCAAGCGACTATGAAGTCGGTAGTAAAAAGGTTGGAGGTGTGATTGTTGAGGATGAGTGGTTAGAAAATGTAAGACCGATTCGTCCACGGTCTCCCATTCGCCGAGACGGATTTGCGAAAACAAAAAAACCCCGGCATATTTTATGACTTATGTATTTCATGATTCCACAATACTTCTTCATTCTGTATGTAATTGTAGTAAAATTGTTGGACCTGCTCAAACTCCCCAAACAGATCATGCATGAGTTAGCTGAGAACTGAAAATAATCGAATGATTATCCAAAAAGTGTTATTGAAATTATTAATTTAATTATTTAATACCAACAGAAGTGCTCAATAGCAGACTTCACTAATGCTACTTGATCAGATCCGGAAATCGATCACTTATCATTTGATCAATATTTACTTCCATTATATTTCTGCTTCTAAGTCTTCACAAAAATTCGTCGAAATAATCTTGCTTTAAAGTAATTTGTCATATTCCCAATTTATCTGGATATATCACCCAACCAAAACATCATAACGTGCACTTTCAACTGTTCTCGCCATATTGTGAACTAATTCATCATTTAAATTATAATGAACTCCTTGATCATACGTATGTGTGCTGCTTTGAAAATTCAATTTGATTTTGAATAATTCGGATGCGTCCAATAATTTGTGAAGAACAAATTTAATAATAAGTATCTTTTACGTAAATAATGACCTCCATGTAATTCGAGGAAATTGAAAATCTGCTAGCCCCACCCTTTTTATGACCGTGTGGTCCAACAGTCGAAACACGGGGAAATGGACGATAAATCGTGGAGTGAATGAGTGAGTGGTGGTCGCCGACAAACTTTTCTTATCTATGTCATACCCAATTAAAGAGTCATTCTATCAAATATTTATTAGCCAAAAAATATAACATAGTGAATTTCAGTTATCAGACGTTTTAGGAATTATCCGTTCCTCAGCGTCAGGAGTGTGTATAAGTTTTAGTCGCATCTGCCGCCAGGGAGAATTGTAGAAACATCCTGCAACCATTATTCATGATTTTATCTTACTGCCCTTTCGAACGAATTGCAAGACGATTGCACTTAATCAAGACTGTGGAAACTAGTACAACAAGTAGGATATCCTAGAGTAGGTTACGTAGGTGCTCAACTGATGAGGTAATTGGACAATCGGGTAACTTGCATTTTCGAACCAACTGATTACCTGTTGTCTTGTCCCGGATAAGCTTGCAGGATTCCACCTCTCCGATGCTGGCAAAGAGGGCTCGGATTTCTTCCTGTGTCATATTTTGCGGTAGATAATTGACAATAAGGTTAGTTCGATTTTCACCACTAATGTTAGCGTCAGTGCCGCCACGTTTGCCACTAGACAAAGATGACTTGATCTGCTCGTTATTATTCCGTCTGTCTGAGTCGCAATCATCAGGTTTACACGAACTAAGGCTGAGACTGTGATTCAGGCTAGTCTGAAGCAAAGACTTTGCCACTCCGGCTCCGCCCAGCTGCGAAGACTCAACACAACTCTTGTCCTGCGTCATACTCGACGATACGACCGGCTGGACACAGTAGTATGAAGGTTCGGCGGGTTGGGCAGTGGGAACGATGGGATATGCAGCGATTGGTGCGCCGGTGGCTGCGTACGCGTTGTGGTTAACGAAAATGGGTATCTGAAACGGGAGAGATTTAAGGTTTAATCCACATTCCATTCACCTGGAACAAGTCAACGGATGCACAAAATCTTCGAAAAGCTGTGACCAAAGCATACAGAATTCCACCGGAGAACTCATGCTGCTATGATGCAGACAATTGCGCATAAGTTATATGTGGATTAACGGAAAACATTTTCGAGTCGCCAGCATGACAAGAGTTCACGATACATTTCCAGTATACATCAGTAGTTCTAGCCAAATTTTGAATTAAGATGTATAACACATGTACAGGTGCTTTTCAAAAAAAAAAATTTCAAAAATTCCTGCATAAATTGTTTTTAATCCACTCAGACGTTTTGGAAACATATACATGTAGGTTTAAAAATCAGTGGTGCATTATTATTGCAGAATGTCCTGAGACTACTTTCTCAGCTTGTTTCATGAGATATATACATATTCTCTCAAAGCGTGAATGACAAACTAGTATACCCATTTCACAAAAATAGAATAACCAAGCTAGTGTTCCACAAAAATAGAATAATTTTCATGTTTCTCACGGACAAAACAAGAAAGTTAGTATTAGTGGCTGAATCCTTGGCGTTGATTACCGCTTGTATTATCTGGGGCATGGAGTCAACTAGGCACACGAGCACGTTCATGAAAGGTTAGCGATGTGGGGCAAATTGAACCACCCAAGATGGAGCACTTTGAACATGGTTCATAGTGCCCCATTTCGATACTCATGTTTTCTTTTATTGAGTAAACACGTAATCTGTAAGTTTTGATGTGATTAGCTGATTATGATACAAATTGATCAACAACGCTATTAAGCTGATTATTTAGAAATACTTGAGCAGTTAATAATTTATTTTTGAGGGTTGAATCTCTTTTCGAGAGCAAAACACCAGGGCAGCATGGCGAAGAATTAATATTGATAAAATTTAATTCTTAAATTGATATAAATTAGACAGAGATCTCGATCAAAATGATGTGAGTTTAAATACACTGGAACCTCCCTTGCTGGTCAAACAAATTGAATTGTCATTAATGTTTCTTGCTTTGGTTTTTGATAATTTCTTAGTTTTTTGTCAAGGCCTACTCGTGTCTTACATATGTAATGCGCAATACCAACAGACATACTTTGATGATCATAATGATAAATGTGATATTGTGTGTCAATACATTTATCATTACTGCTCTTACCAAGGCTCTTCTATCATGAATAATGCTATTAATCTGAAAAATCTCAGGTATATGAACATTTTTTCAGAAAATAGCATATATTTTTTCATGTCAAACATATACCATCATTTTTGCCGATTAAAATCTCAAAATATGAATTTTGTTGTTTGATTTCAATGGTAATTCATGAACTAAAGCTATGGATCTGATAAAAATAGGCGAATAGAGTTGAACGAGAGAGTAATGAATGAAAATGACTCAATATGCCCCCACTGGGTGGTTCAATTAGCCGTTGAACCACTTCGGCAAGAATGTTTAATTTCAAATAAAGAGATGAAATGACGCAGAAACGTCCAACAACTCAGATATTTCTTTGCATGCCCTCAACTTTTCATCTGAGTTTGATTTTCGTTCATTTGATTTAGTATATTCAAACTATCGAGAAAAGTTCAAAAACATGTTCAATGTGCCTCCCCCAAGACGTCAGTCTCACAGAACAATAACAAACCATTTCCCAGCCTGCGACTGCTCTGTCAATCTTCGAATTGCGTTGAGTGAGGAGTGGCTTAGAATCAGGTGTCTATCAGCTCCCATAGATTTCCAATTGTCATATATTCTATTTTTGTGGAACGCTCGATCAAATATTCTATTCCTGTGGAATGGGTTTTGCTCAAAGATGGTGATCTAGTGCGCATGATGTTATTTCATAACAAGGCATAGCTTGCACAACAACTACAAATGATCTGTCGTAGTCCATGTTTGATCTCTTTTCGATCTCTTTCAAGCATGGGAATGTACACAAGCTTGGATATTCTATCTTACTCCAACAAACAGATTTACAAGTTATACAATTCTATTTTTGTGAACAGCACCTGTACGATCATATACGAACTGAGAACTGCAAGCACCATCTAACACTGGATTTTCAGCGTTATGAAATAAAAGGATGAACAGTGTCATTATCTTAGGCACGTAGTTGAAGAACAATTATCACAACATGGACACAGACGCCATCTTTAGACTTGCTTGAGAAAATTGCTTGAGCAAGCTAAAAAATGTAAATGTAAGTCGGAGCTCAAATAATTATTCTGTTTATCAGTCGCATTAAATAATCAGCGTTCATGATCTGTCAGCTTTCTAAATTAAGTTGCATGGAAGCGAGGAATGTTCGGTACATAGAAAACCAACCTGAAATGTCCATCATTATAATTTCATTGAATTTCCAAATTGGAATCAACAGCAGTGAAACTTACATTTAAAAAAATATAATATAAAAACAAAAAAATACGCTACTAAGTCGTGACCTTCTTTTCTTCGAAGCAATTAGGAGTTGAACAGGATTTTCTCCACAACTAAAATGTGATTCTTTTATAGATATTAATGATTTTACTCATTCTACGTCGAAACAGGAGGTTTTTGTCAGAATATGAAAGACGAGACATGAGGAAGGATCTGAATTTCGTTTCGAGTTATGAATAAAGAAACGGGAAGATAATGAATACTTTGCACGGAAGTTATCAGTAGCGCATCTATAAACTGGAAACGTGATTAAAAACCTCAATAACCGAGTAAGAGAGATACATTGAAATGACAAGTCTGAAACGAATCTAAATTCTGGGTTACTTTTTATAACTAATTTACACTAATCGAGGGACTCTACTCCACTAAAGCACTTGATCGACAAATGCGAATTTACCGTATACTGAAATTTCAATGTCGTTCCTATCAATAACCAAGGATTGGATTGAAATTATTTGAACCTCTTCTCATTGAAGATAAAGCGAAATATCGACCTTTGCTGCAGATTTCAAGGGACTACAACAAAAATTTAAGATATAATACAAGGATTTTGTTGACCCTTTAAACTGCTCTTATGAACTAAGCAGTGTTGATTTCTTTTGACATGAATATGACACAGATTTAGTGCAAGCGGACCAGGCTACCTATCAATTTGCAATATCTACCTTGCAATTCGTAGACAAAGATTCGAACACAAATAGCTGAAAAATTAAGGAAGTGTTCTGCTTGCATGGACAGAGCGGTGGTATAATCACCGGTACACATCAATGCCAACCATTTAAATGCAAACAGTTTCATTATCATTCCTTGAAAAATGTTCGTTATTAATCATGGTAGTTGGTCCGGTAGCGCACTGTCTAACTGGCACAATGCACAATGCAATCTAGAGATCGTTAATGTGACAACGGTCTTCATTAATGCTCTGCTTACCATAGCTTCCACTAGCTTGCTTTTTGTTGACATTATGATCAAAGAAATTGAGGTCAGAAAAACAGGATTTACCATTTCACCTGTGTCACATAAATGCTGATCACATTTATTGTAATTATTTTCTATCCGTGTTGACACGAGTGCATTTCATAAAACTATATTTTCTAGAGCTCATTGATTGTGACTCGGAGTTTAAATTAACATCATCATTAAACAGGATTATGTTAAGCAATTTGCCTGATGATATCTGAATTATCATCCATGTTTCAACCTTTTTATAAAGAATAATTAACTCTCATAAAGCGCAGTTTGTCTGAATCTCCATGAAGGATCTGACTTTTTATCACTGCGCTACAATAACATGATCGTCCATCTTACTTAGTGCTTCTAGAAACGCCAATGCAGCTGAAAATTATGCATTCGAATTCGACTGAAGGAAAACACGTGATGTCTTTTCCATATGACATCATTGACATTGTCTTTTTCCCTATCAACGTAAGAAAAGATACAACATTCTATGACTGCTTCCTTCTTCGTCAAGAGACTACGACTATATCCTGCTATTCTCAGGCTTAACGAGTGAACCGCGCTACAATTAGACTATTATGAGTACATTCGACAAAAATATGATTCATCCCCTATGTTTTTATACTTTTCGCGATTTCAATCCTTTTACTATCGTTCCTCAAGAGATCGTTAAATCGGTGAAAACAGCTGTCGCTTTGCATACAAATTGCGCGTACAGGCTTTCGCTCAGTTGACAATGTTCTCTCTTGCCATGATAATAGAGTGGAGCTACAGTTCGTCCCAGACATATTACCAATTGAGAGCACGAACTGACAATTCTTTTTCACGTCTTTTCTACCCTTCAAGATTTTCTCGTGTCCTTCCAATCAATATCTCAATCATTTCGATGGCACCATTGCATTTCAACTCACTGTGGTAGACATAGCATATCCGCTAGGCTAGTTATTCCAAACATTCGACAACTACAATATAATCCTAATGAGTAATAGAAAATTTTTCAGTGACATTCAATTCCTGCTAATCCTGCGTTTTGACTCATCTCTACGACTTATTCTTATTACCGCATTTTCTCGAATAGAATTCGCCCTCAAATAGAAACTGCAAATAAATTAAGACCTTCAATAAAGAGCTTCTCACAGTTTTATAATGAAATCACTGCCTCTACATTGTCAAACATTTGCCTACTATTGTTCAACAATTAACTGAATTACTCGTACATGTACATAAGCTTTTGATTTCTAAATACTGATGACAGCATCTTTTTTCTTTCGAACATCATAGAATGCAGCTGCCTGCTTAACAACTTTTTTATTGTGATCTATTGCATGAATTACACTTCCTTTCAATCTGATTGGTGTTAGAATCAATAATGGTTCAATTAAAACATAAAAATCGACATAAACATATTTTTATTGGCAAAATGGTCAATAACGCATCGTCACTCAAAGCAAGCTTCCGGTATTATACTTCTTGAATATTTTGCTTCTCGAGTTCGTCGTCATCCACGTGATCATTTTTCATTTCGATTTCTTCCTCTTAGTACTCCGCCTCATGATCGAAGTGGATAATGTCTGAATTAAATCACTAAAGAGTCAGGAGTCATGCAACCCATCGTCGAATAGAAAAATGAAAAAATACGGCATATTTGGTGTCCCACACCAGTAGAGGAAACTTGGTACAATAGTTACTTTACCCCAGGTCATGAGATTACACTGCCGATAAAGTTTCTATTATTTCACAGTGAAAAATTTGCTTTGTCATTTGACTCCGATGGTACGCGGAAAACAAGCTTTATATATTCAAAGGGTCAGAGGAGGATATTATTGGACGTCACCAATTGACTAAAGAACTTATGTTTTCGTCGCAAGGCAATGATGCGCAATTTTGAGGCAATTTCGTCACAATTATATGGACGGTAAATCGAAAATCGTTATTTAAGACTATCGTGCTATGATTTACATAATATAGACCGTGATGACTTTTCCAAAAAATTAAGAAGCATAGAAAAACACCAGTTTTTCAATTTTACACTAAGTAGAATTTGCACACATCAAAATGGACATATTCCGAAAGATAGAATGTGACTGCCATTCCATTCCATGCCTAAAATATAGACGTAGACATATAGCATTTCCATTACTTAAAAAAAAAATTCAAATATGTCTGGAATCCACATTCTAATGCAACAGCGATGTTGGTTGTGAAGGATTATTGAAATGTAATGATACATTTCAACAACTCAGTAATCAAATTTAAGCAACCTTGTTGAGAAAACTAGGCGCAATTCTTAGCTGTAAAATTTCACCTAATGCACTTGTGTGATTCCCTAATCAGAACATGTCGTAGATGTACCTATCACGGACTTTTTCAGGATCGGAAAACTTGTTGCTAGCTTAATGATCTTGAGATCTAACGATTCTGACTGCATCGATTGAGTTGTGATGGACCTGTAATCAGCACTTCAACCAGGCCGGGTACAAAATACATGAAAATGCATTTCAGGTAATAGTGTTATTATCTTTTTCATTCCATGTTCATGGGAAAGGAAGCGCTGTCGGACTTCGTTAGCAATTATTTCTATTCTTATCATGTACGTCAATCATGGATATTCATCTTACTCGCTCAGTAATTAGGATTCAGAACTTTCCATTTTCTAAATGCAGAAAGCTTCACCTTCCTATGCTCATTCGAGGAGTGTCGAAAAATTATAAACAATCCATAAATATTGAATGGATTCATAGATCAAGATATCATTCAGTCACTTGAGTTTATTGGGCTGAATTAGATCAGTAGAGTGAACTGAATTCAGAGCTAATACGGCACACACTTTTTTTAGTGTCTCCAACTATTGTCTTTCGCTAACAAAACCTTAACAAATTTTCGAACATCGAAATTATGCTTCTTCTGAATAAGCAATAACGTGCAAGATATCACCAAATTTCCTTTCACATTAAGGGAAATGTTTATTGTTAATCGCATAGTTTGAGTCTGAGGTTTCTAAGTCGAAGAATGCAAAATTGAACTAATGAACCATTTGAACTCTCAATTTCGACAGGAAGTGACTAAATAATTATTCTACACCGACTAGTCATGCTACAAAGTGCAGAGTTTATCGTAATTAAAAATTCGCACTTTTACATTCATTGGAATGTAATCGATGACGCAAATAGAAAAAGCATTATTAATCATTATTTATCTTGTCACTCAATCAGTGTTATGGGGTCTTTTAATCAAGCCCTAACATGCCTCTGAATTTGAGTGTCGCTTCGTGCCCTGGAAGTGGCTCATCAATTCATCTACAGTGATATATTCAAAACAAAGTGATCTTGTAGGCTTTGTAGGCGATCTCCTGAAACTTGAATAGCAAACTTTGATGTAATATTGAAAACGTTCAGAAATTCCAATTACGATATCCATTAACTGCATTAGAAATCGCTTAGAATTTGCCTAACATTCTGAAAAAGTCATAAAAAATCGGTTCAGTTTTAGTACGATTTCAGGCATTAGGAATATGAACGTTTTGTTATCATGTCTGAGATTGAAAGGCAAGACCAATAGCTGTGTGGACTGCGAATTTTAGAGAAATAAACCGAGCAGAATTTATTCATTTTCAGCAACTTGACAACTATCTCTTCTCGTCGCCACGGAATCATTGCCAAGGTAGGTAGTTTCACCTGTAGACGTGAGACAGGATCTGGCTAAATACTTAATTAATAGCGGTTAATGATTTTGAGTATCGTCCTGCACTGATACGCCAATGATCCCAGCTGATATTGAGGTTTGACGCCAAGCAACAGATAGCCCGTTTCAAAGTGCGATCATTCAATCTTCTAATTGATTGCTCATCAAGCGCTCATCTTCAATTCATAGTGGGGAAACAGGAACGTTAAGGATAGGAGCTATGGGATCCTCCAACTCTACTACTTCAGGTCGGAAATGAGTATCTTCGCCTAATTGCTTCTCATGCTTTCGGGTGGGGTACAAAAAATAGAATTTATGTGTTTGAAATGAATCACGGTACTCAGCACTTTGAAACCATTAAGAATGACACGCGCAACACTTGTTTTAAAACCATTACTGACAGACATGTAAGAGAGTGAATAAAGCCTGTTAGACTAAAGTCGAATTTCAACTTCATATTTTTCCGCAAGTTAACCCACCCAAAAATTGCCGTGGGGTAAGAGTTAGGCGACTGAGTCATTGAATGCAAAAGATATGCGTTTATTCTTTTATTTCTGAGCCAAATCTTATTTTTTCAGTGTTAGAAGACTATAAATGTGACCAAATATATAAAACGTGATAAACAAATGTGACCAAGTATGTAAACTTAACAATCCATCTACGTTGGTAATGAAGTATTAAAGCTTGAATACTAATAGTCCACAAAATTATAATACATGTTTGCCTCTTTAACTGGTAACAGAAAAATAGCAGTTTAAAATCAAAAATAAGAAATACTGACATTTTCATTCAGATTTCTTTTGCTTTGGACTGAATTAAATAACAAATATGAGGAAATAAATGAAATTCATTTATTCATTTGTTTTCACAATTGCACTAATACAGCGTTTTCGTTTTGTATTTCATTCACCTTTGTAATTCAAACAATTTTGCGCGTATCGTATACTCACTGCGTTGGAAGAATTAGAAAAGTTGGGAATAGGCCAAGTGTTTATTTTGATAGAAAATATGAAAAATGTACAAATCAGAAAAATTATGTTGACAAAGATGATGACTTCATTACTTTAACTAAGTACAAATTTCAAAATGATGTTGATAAGGACCTACAGATTGTATTAACAAAATAAGAAATCTCTATAGTCTTCCATCTCTGGCCTGCTGTTTAACTAAGGCCTACACTTATCTATATAAACATCACGGCTTATCTATAGCCGGGCTGAGATGGAAGACTACAGAGATTTCTTATTCTGCTAATGCAATCTGAAGGCCCTTATCAATATCACTTTGAACTCTGTACTTAGTTCAAACTATGAAGTCATTATCTTTTTATGCTCCCTCATGATATTGAACGGTGGTCAATGAAATACAGAGATTAACATAATTTGTTATAATTTGTAATTTGTAATAATAGTTTTACATTTTTTATATTTTCTATCAAAACAAACACTCGGCCTATTCCCACAATTTCTAATGCTTTTATAATGTACGGTCAAGGCATTTTTTACATCACTGCGTTGGTACGCACTGGTGCAATCATCTTAATGAAGAAGATACTCATTCAAGATGCTGTTGATTTAACAAAGACAAAGACAGGACTGAAAATGGAAAATCGACTCAAACGAATAACGTACAACTTATGTATATGTACTGCAATAGTGAACGACAATCAGAAACGCAAGAAATGTGCCCGACTTATTTTAGACTTTGAATGGTAGATATGGATTTGCGCCTGTAGATTTACGAAGGACAATTTTCTAGATCTTAAATTTCGCATGCTTCAATTATCCGAAAATTAATTTGATAAAATTAATAAAGATTACATCAGTTTGTTCATCCATTCCGCTAAGGCCTTTCCGAGCTGTGGAAAGAAGCGTAGCGCCTTAAGGCTGCCAAAGAATTTAGTGCTTGAATTGTTCAAGTCTGCAAACAGATTTTTTCTAATAAATGCTATTCAATTTTAATGGCGCACTAATTGTATGTAGGAGAAAACAGATATCTCAGCTTGAAAGTGGATCATTCGATAACCTGACGAAGACTTGAATGAATAACTTTCGTTAATCAATGAAAATTTAAACGAGAATATTTCGCCCATATGGCATGAAGAAGACATATTTAGCTCACAGATAGGAATTATAGAAGAGAATTGCTGACAACGGAATGACATAAAAATCGGAGAAGTCTGCAGCTTATTCAAAATAGTTGCTCATGGAAGTGCAAACAGACTGTTCCTATCTAAGAGATTCGACAAGGATACGAGTTGTGATTAAAGAGTCAGTCTTCTAGCTTCAGACAGACAATTTGGACTCTAATTTCTATAGAGCTAGTTTATTGATAAAGTTGTATCTTGCAAAAGAATATGAATCTGAACATACTGCGCGCAGACAACCTAACTAATTGACGAGATGTGTGCATCATAATTAAATTTGTAGGCCAAACTAAGTTTGCTGAAAATGCCAACGGAACAAGACAAGTAATTTATCTGCGAATCTGAATCATTGATGAAGCACGCGCTCACAGTTCCAACACTGGCGTGCTACCTTCGATTCACACAATGACTACATTGAGAGCGACAATTAAAGATTGATGACGAGCTTCAGGCAAAGCTAACGGGAAGAGAGAGTGAGTAGGATAGAGAGAGTGAGAGCGATATCAGGACAGTCAGTTTGATGGCGTAGTTTTCATTTCTTCCACACAAAGGGTTGATGTTTTTAGAATAAAAACTTAACTTCTAATGTAACATTCCGATAATAGTTTGTAGTATTTCTAACTGAAACAAAAATAAGCGCTCAAATTCAATCGGCTCAAATTCAAAATATATACTACAAACAGTCTCAAGTGAATCAAAGGATTGAAATTGACTTCTGGATCAAACGACATGAGGATATATTTACGCCTCCCATCCTCTTTAACTGAATTTGATAGGACAAAAGAAATTTGTCTGAAAATAAACTTGGATCAAAGAAATTCGACATTTCAAGCATATAATTCCTAAAAGATAAAAATTCATTAACACCCACTTACAAATACTAAATATTGGATGTAAAAATGCTCATTTAATAACTTACAGATTTGACATAAGCACAAAATTACAAAGATTTTCTACATTTGGAATCAAACAGGTCTGGACGCGAATATTCAAGTACGCTCGAATATCACATTTATCAGTAATGCAAAAACAGTCTAGTGGATGTTGTCTACTCATGGATCACAATATTGATTTCGATTAGAGAGAAACTCCACGCAATACTCGCAATCTGCAAATTGTGCACGGCCGCCATTCGCAATTTAAGGAAGCGCCGGTTAAAAATGGCTCCGAGTGAACGAGAGATTTCAAAAGCTGGTCATGTTGTCTGTGCCTGCATTGAGATGCACACACAAATACATCAATGTCTCTGAGATTTTGCTTCTCAACACTATTATTACTCACTGGTGTCTATTTTGATAATTAGATCAATTTGTGATGTAAGTCTACAACTAGATGCTCTAAAGTCAGTGGATCAACTACTTTCAGATGAGTTTATCACTTGAGTTAAATATTGGCTAATAGTCGTCAATTAAATTCATGGCATGCGCCTATGCAGTAATCAATGTATCTTTACTTCGTCAATGCGATCACTGAAACATTTACTAAGATCTGTTCACACAGCACAAACTTAAAAGTCAGGACACACAAAGACTGAGGTACCCGTAGATGTGACCTATGAAGCGCATGTTATTCAATGTTGCAGTTTGGAAGGTGCTGTGTCATGCAGTAGACCTAAGGTCAGTGCAAGAAAGCCAGTTTGAAGACTGAATACATAGCTTCTTTTTGCATTGTTTAAAGTTGACGGAGGGGAAAACATGGCTCGACGATGTTATCTTTTTTGGTTGCAGGCTACACGTTTCGGCCGTTACTTTGGTCCTGTTCATGCCAACGGCACGCAATATTTTTGTTTTGAGGATACAAAATTTACAATTACTGTGATCGGTTAACCTGACTCTGGTTTGAGTAGAGACGTAATGTTTAGTTGATAGCAACACTCACCTCCTACATCAATGAAGTATTGAGAAAAGAACAAAGCAATTATAAAGATATATTATAAAGATATATTATAAAGATACATATTATAAAGATATGAAATTATGCGTTTGATAGCGAATGTAAATCAAGACTTGTAGTTCGTGTAATCACTTGCATGCAATTCAATGATTTTCTACCAAAACAAACAGCATGACTGTACTCGTACAATGGTATAATGAATGTGAGTATTTAAATAATAAAGGAAATCATACTGTTGCTTGAAGTTAACTATCAAGACAACCATAGCAAGATGCTCATAATATGCCAATATCACTTGCTGATTGCAAATATGCCATTATCAATAGCATTAGAATGCTGAAAGTCAATAACCGAGGTCGGTCATCATAACTGATGACATTTACTGAAAACGTCCCGGAGAAGAGAAGTTGACTCGATGTCTACAACTCAATAAAAATATTGGGGGCCACAGTTTCGCATATTCTACAACCAACCAAAGAAATGTTAGTGATCCGACAGGGGCACTGAGAGGAATTAACATCGGAGGAGGGCGAACTTTAAGAAAACGAAGAAGTTGAATTGACCGGCTACTGAGGGCGGTTAAAGCCGGTAAACCAATCGTAGTGCTAGCGCAGATCAATAGAAGAAATTATCGCATATTTATCATTCGCAGATTTTTGAGGTTCTTAGTCATTGAGTTAAGTCGAAATATACATTTCCTGTGACTTATGTATGTCTACTAGAGAGGAAGTGGTTCACACAGGAGAATTAAATTGCAATTTTTTCTTATTTTCAAAATAATCGTCATCTTAAAACTTATATACGAATTAACTGACACATAATTGCAATAACTTTGCATTGTCTTCAAAGTCACAGCTCGTAATCTACATTGTTTCACTGATTGTTGGCACACTATCATCATTACATATACAGTTCCCACATATGAACATCAATCGGATCAATTAGATCAGAGAAATTATATCAATTTACTTGAAAACAAAATATCAACATCTAGAAAACGTTAACATAATGATTCATGAAGATGATTGTCGATTCGTAACATTGACGATTCACACTAGAAAATACTAGTCGCGCAGTCTGAAACGTTGGCATCATGTTAACAGTCACGGCAAGAATCGACGTAACACTGACCTAGGAAAGTTAAGAAATGAATTTTGAACTAATTGTCAGCCGGTGTGTTGTGACCTTTCAAATGCCATTTCTATCGAAATGCCGTATGATTTCTACCGTTAACTTGCTGGAGCATCGATCACCTTCCTACGAATTTAAACTTTCTTTCGCCGCATGAATTATTGGGAGAACAAAAAATAACAAGGATACATATTTGTAACTTAGTACTAAAAAATGCTTTTCTGTTTTTCTTGTATGCTCTCAGATGAAATTATTGACTTGAAATAAGTAACTTGTGGACTTAAGGTAATGAATGCCTTATGTTTCAAGCCGCTTAGTTGTCATGTAATTTTCATTTAACTGCTGTCAAATGTACGCTGTCTGAAGCATCTATTAACATCATTTGGTCCTTGTCCTGGCTGCATTTCACATATGTAGAGTACCATCTACATATGCAATATGCTAGCCGAAATCATCAACAGCATAGGCGTAAAAAATGCTAATTGCGATATCAAAACCCTTCGGTAGTTTGTTTTTCAATGAACAATTCATGGCCTTGCTTCCAATCTATGAAGTTTCCGGCAAGAACATTGAATTTTGAATGAAGCTTGTACAATAAAAAATCAAGGAAGCATATACTATCATAGTTCCAAAAAGATAGTCTAGCTTAAGTTATTTTATATAACTTGTCGAGAAAAAGCTGCTTAGTGAAATACCGTATTCAATCTCAGATCATTCTAGATTTATAATTGGTAACCATGATCTCCTTTAATCCTGAAGTCGAACTTGTTCTGGATAGGAAATTTACAAGACAAAAAAGTAATAGACCTTTCAGCCTATTTAATAGGCTTTCAAAATTTACCACTAAAAACCTAGCCAAGTGATCGTCATTCTTTTCAAGAAGTGGCGTTCATTTCCTTTTCGATAACCGAGCACATTTTCAAAAACACGTGGCCCACTTTTGGTGCTCATGGCCCCTTAAAACAATGATGTATACGACCATCTTTTATGTTGTTCAGTGTTTGGTGTCAATATGAGAGAGGGCCAATGACACTAACATGAACAATGTAAATTTAGTTTGCCATGTACGTACAATCTGATGAAGAATTTGGATACTTCACTGATAACTGATAATTACAGCACGTAAAACTGACTCTCGATCGATCATTTCTTTTGTACATTACATCTAAAATATCGCATATTCCTTTTAGCTCAAAATTATAGGAATATTTCCATTGCATTTCTAGTAATTTGTAATTCAGCGGAAAACCGCAATTTGCATAGATATTACGCTATTGTCACGACGCGGTGAAAGCATTACCAATGACAAAGAGCTGATTGTGTAATCGAAGTAATTTCCTATTTCAAAATGAATTGGAAACTCTTGCAATGTTCGATAAATGAAAATAGATATTCTATACTATTCTACCGAAGTTGCAAGTCATTTGACACCAGAATTCAAGCTAAAATCAGATTGCTTTTAGCAATCAGATAAGCCGAACTGACGAACCTTTGTAAGGCATAACGCTGTGTCCAAGGCTGTCACAGAATTCTTGTGCTTAAAATTGTTCAAGTCTGAGGACATCTCTCTATTAGATCTGCTAATGTTTGGCAAACGCTGTAAGTCCAGTAGGTAGATTTAATTGATGTATACTCGTAATTATACTTATCTCAGGGATGATAGAAGAAACGACAAATACCTAAACTCCCACAGAGCTGTTCGATAAAGTATGATTGATAAAAACCAAAAGAACAAAAACTGGGAAATAAAAATATTAGTAGTATACTTCATAGCACGTGTATATGATGTAGTACTTGCAGCACTTCTACAATGACAGATTTGCAGTAGAATCTTATAAATAGATTATCAAGATTTTTCATGCCTTCCTAATTTGCGACTTTTTATGTGTTTTGATTTGTTATGCTGTTTTCCCATGCATTTAAAATTGGAGTATCGCTTTAATTAATAGGGTAGTTATAATTTCAGTCTAAATAGACTGAGTGTCATATACTCTCAATTTTAATAGAAATAATCAGACTTTTAATGAAAAATATTCAAGAAATGAGAAATAATGTTCGCTAGATAAACTGTGAACTTCTTGTCACTGAGTCTTAAAATATTCAGAATCGCGCGATTTTCGATCAATCGTGCACTGAATCGTACGTAAATCAAATAGCGCCCGCCACTGCTTCTCTTATAATCATTGAAGATGTTTGAGTGGAATGGATTGCGCATTACTTCAATGTAGTCTAATTCGAACCATTCAAGAACTATTCAATTAAATAATTCACATGCAAGCATGATGAAACTGATCAATCGGGTTAGAGAGCCTATGGTGAACCATAATACAACTTTAAGAAATAGGAAGTCTGTCACATTAAATTTTTCCATTGAATCAATAAAATTCCAAATACAGTGCAATCTATATCAGCAGGTTCTTTGGCTGTCACCGCCGTCAGAGTGCGATGTCTCAAGATTCACCCATTTCTTTTAGCGACTTGCGAACATGTGATGATGCGAAAACCATCGGCCACGAATTAACGGTATTACAAGTAATAGTGATAATCCCATTGGTATGCAAGTTCTGGTCCCTATTGATTATAGGTTCACATTACATTTCGTTTTCCGATTTCAAATTATACTATCTGTCTTCTTCAAAAGCAAAATTCCATTTTTTTGTGAATTTCAATGCTTGAACCATTTATTAACTTAAATGGTAGACAGAAACCGAATTCATTAAAATACTAATAATCATACACAGAATTTGTGCGATTGAAATCAAGTATATCAAATATGAGTCATTCACTTTATCGGTTGAAAGCTCAGTACCATTCTGTAATTGACTAGTAGTACCATGACAGAAAAGCAGCTGTAGATGGAGTAACAAACAGCTGATGTCGTATAAACAAAACGATAAAAAATCATAATTCAATGATAACAGAAAACCATGTGATTTCTAAAACATTGCGCTGATATCATTCTAATCATATTGATTAAAGCAGAAGCTTAAACTAGCATTTTGAATTATAGTTTGATTTATTATCAGAGCAAAATCATCGGATCCTCCCAACTAGGATTTACTTCTTGTCTAACTGAGACAGAACATGAAAGCACATATAAATAATGACCATTCATTCTTATAGCCATTAATAATGTTATTAGAATGTCAATTATTCTTCTGTATGATAAATTAATGTCATCTGACCGAATGAATCGAGTTAAACATTTGATTTGCCTAAGTTATAAAAATATGCTGTCGCAATTAGTAGCTAATGAATTGCTGATACATAAGCATTTTCACATATTTTATGATTTGCCCTTAAAATAAAGGAAGTGCTGACACCCATCAAATTGTTTCATAGACCGTCCTCATCATAACTATATCATACGCAACATTGCATGGTTAGGACGTGGATTACAACACCAAGTTTTGTCAGGAAGCTTAAGATATCATGTGCGAAATGTCCAGAAATCGTTTGGAAAACTACTGCTAGAGTTGATTAGAAATCCCTGATATTTCTTAATATTCTTTGACACAAACGTCTAATGCAATTTAAGACATTATCCGTTAAACATACAGATTTTCCTTCAGTTGTTGAAAGAATTGATGACAGCTTGATAGAGGACGGTTGATCCCAAGACCTGTGTTACTTCAGAAATTACAATGACATCAAGTTTGTTTTTGTTGCATATCCGCTTTCTATTTGTCATTTTGATTGACATTTTTGAAGGTTAGTGGAGTAATTGTTCCCTATTTCTAGTTACTTTCATGTGCTGCCGCAGTTAGTTAGACAAAACTGAACATTCCATCGTCACTGTCCTGATCATTTCTGTGTCATCCTTCCACTTGACACATCAAAATTTTCAAGTTTACAACGACTTCAACAGCGCTTTGTTAGTTTGAAAAACTAACTGAAAAAATTTCCATCAAATACACGAAAAACTGCACAGCAGAATTTTTGATTAATTGTGTCAATTAAATTTGATTAACTAAGGAAAAAATCTCGGCTGGCTTCCCTGTACAATCATTTGACCTTTTTAACTAGCAACTCAAATACCTTGTACCTTGACAAAGCACCGGTAATACTTGGTGATATTGATCTTTCAACTAATCTGGAAATATAAAGCGTGGTGAGCTAATAGGTTGCAAATGGACCTCACTATTACATCTGTGTCGAAAAGACTCACAAACAAGTTATTAGTCACCAAAATTTTAAAAAATTCAACTATGTTTAGGCCACATACCGCATTTATCTTCCACTGTATTTAGGAATTTGTTCGTGAGTTTTTGTTAATCTAAGGCACTTGCAATGAATCTCTCGCATCAAGCCATCAACTACTATGGTCTCAACAGTGACCTAGCTCCACATGTCCGAGTTTGATAATAGCCAGTGTGTGCAGCTTGTCTGCTCCATTCCCAGAGTTAATATTCCTCTATAGAGATAATATTTATTAGAATAAAAGACAAAAAATCCTAGACATCTATTGAACTTTATTTATCAGCCTTTGATTTTTATAACAAATTAGGAAATTACCAGATATTGAATGAAAATAATGAAATGCAAAATTTAAACTGACATCTAGAGATGAAACGTGACAACATTAAGAGAAAGCCAAACACTCCTAATTAATTTTTTGTCGACTATTTCTTCTTTCTTTCCAATTTTTGTTTAGCCATAAATTCTCATGCAAGCCACTTGCCACACACTCCATATAATCGTGGCAGGAACCATCCACGTTCCAACACAATGACCAGATAAATCATCGCAAGCCTCGTTCATAACAGCACATACACAATATTAGAAGATCTTAGACTCTGTACATCAATGAAAGTGAGCAATAGCTTGAAAGCACAAAGTCATTCATTATGAGGAATTTTATCCCAGACATTTTCCGATGAAGAATCAACAGACTTAGCCGTTACAATGACAATTGTGTTCTCACTGGATAAATCGCTATGAGTATTGCGCAATTAGTTCACGTGTAACAATGGGAAGACAAACTGCGTGAGAGAAATATCTCCCATGTGACATAAAAACGACATTTCCCAGATGTTCTCACACGCACAAAGGAAACTCACCGACATAGAAAGTTACTGACAATCTGCGTGGGGTTAAGTTAGAGCCGACGCCGAATAGATGACGAAAGAGGAGGGCTTTGAAGCGAAGACGACGAATACCGCGAGAGCAAAGAAATCAGACACCCTCCGAACTGCACCAAATGAGGTGAGGACGAGGAGAGAGTAAAACTAAGAAACAAACTCAAAGCAGGAAAAATAAACGGCCGATTGGAATAGACTAGAACTCGTGCTGTTATAAACTGAGCAGAGAGTCAGCACTCCACTAATCAAATCCCAATAAATGATCGACACACACCGCCAATCATACAAAGTCGAAGAAGGATCAATGCGCTCCTAGGGGAGACAAGTTTCCCATTTCCAAAACTAGGTTCTTTCCCAATCTGTCGCACTACAATAGATGCAGTCGTAATGAGCTAAATTCAAAGCAGTGGAAACATTGATTCTCGCTAAAGGAGCACAGAACAAAGGATCGCCGAATAATACTCGTCATTTTAATAAGTCCACTGACTTCGCAGTAAAAGCTTTACCCTGAAAAGATTATGCATCTTCCTTAACTCTGCCAGACACAATCCTGAGTTTTTCTCCTTTTCGATGACTGCAGATATTTGGATTATTCTATAAGACAAACCGACAAAATGACGGATTATGAGAAAAACTTTACACGACGAATTCAAGGAGGAGAAGACGACTTCATGCTACAGAAATCGGATAATGGTCGGCTCAAACCGTTTGCTTACCTCAGACACTGAAAATGCTTACAGTACAAACTTTCAAGGAATACCTTCGAATTATCTGAGATTGCATCAAAGCCAAGAGTGATATTTTTAAATGGATTGTCATACAAAAGACAGTTGACTTGACATTTCTGATATTTCTATTTGAATCTTTCATCATAAGCAATTTTCTACCCTCCTGACGTATGAACCAAGTGCATGTATTAGATTCCCATGTATTAACCCACATGCACGTCTTTTTCTACAGCTACTCATTTCTAGTCATGCGCGCGTACATAAATTTATATAACCATATCTACTGAATTGCATCACATCGATTCAGTACAAAGAATAAGAGCTGTTTCTTTTCAAATGCTAAGTGTGACCTTCTATAGTCACTTAATCTACCGACAATTATTTTCATGTGAGAATAACTCTAGTATTTAGTGATCTCGCTTTCATGTTTCATGGTTTCATGCTTCCATGGCACTCGAACCCCATACCTCAGGTCATGCCTCAACTTCATGCTTACTGGCTACCGAAAACTCAGAAGTTTTATTAGAAAAAAGTTGAAGCATTTTTTTGAAGAGAATTTAGGCCGCAAGCAAGATCTTCATTTACTGCTAAATACACTGAAGCCCATCGCCGGCTCTCCTCGGAGTGAAGCACGGGAATGACAAGACAATAGGCAGCTCACAATAACTCAATACTGATCACGTTGTCCGTCATAATGACATTGAACTTTAAAGCAAAAGACATTTAGATAGCACAATTAAAATCTTTTCAAGAATAAAAACTACAGATCAGCGAAAATTTAAGACCACAATTAAGCATGAGATGAGGAATCGCGTTGCACTGCTAAAAGGTTCCTATTGGCATCGAATTTCCGGTTCACTTTACCTGAATAACAGTTGAAGTTGCAGACATCTAAATCAGAAGTGATAACCAAATCGAATGAGAGAAATTGACAATTTCACGTAATTGCCGACAATTAACAAAATAGTTCATTTCAGGCGGCAATTATCATAATTGCTTTGAGATAGACATTTTTGCAAATTCAATCAAACTATATGATCAAATTATGGTGGGAACCATTCGATCAAATAAACGTTGTGATTCCTTCCTAATTACTTAAAGCAAAAAGCACTATATTAACTATTATAACTAGATCTGTCCTTCACTGACAGCTGCCAGTTGCTTGCCCCAAAATGGTACAACACGTAGTAGGCCTATACGGAAAATGTCGGAAGAGGAAACAGTCGACTTGGCACCATCCAAAGGAAAAAACGCCTTTCCTCAACTATCAGGAAAAGAGGTAGATCGAACCCTAAACTGATTGCGAGAGCTTACGAAGCCGGGTATAAAGAAAACCGTTGAGGACTGTCGACTGATGAAGAAGCAAGATAGTCTGTGGATTACTATCCGCGACAAAACAACTAACAACCTCGAAAATAGAAGCATTGCGCTTCATCTGTGTTGATTATGTTATTCAGAGTTGCTGATCTATCAAAAGAACAAGGGAGGTTCACAGTTTATGCTTCCAACAACTTCAGATACCGGTATGCTATAGCATGTCACTAGCGCTTATACATTATGGATCAGACTCAGTCGCACCACTATGCTTCAGAAATGCCAAATTATAAAGAGTTCGAAAATCACAATAACACAAGACTGGCCCGCGGACATTATTTGAATCGGTGATGTGAAAATGGTTAACTCAGACTTTGACTTTTAAGTGTACTTCCTAGGTTGAAGTTGATATTCTTTTGATTTTGCAAAAACATTAACTTATGACTTACTGAGCAATATGAAGACACGAACATTTTCATTCGAATGCTCAAACCATGCTCCGTTCGCAATGAATATTTTCTCAGTAAACAATATAATCTTCTCATCATCTGCGTGAGTGCTAAGTCACATAGTATTTGAAGCCTTGTTGAGCATGTTTCACCACGTAATAAACAACGTTGCAATTAGCCTATGAATTCATAAAGTAGACTACGCATGAAGGAATCCAGCCGCATGACGATATGTGATTTTCAGAAGTCAAGTATACTTTTTGGATTTTATTTGTATACTGCACCAATTTTGTGCTAGAATGGCATTATCGCGCGAGCATCGTTGGGGAAACTTATACGCGGCTTTCGAAATCCGATTATGTTTGGATGACGTGGGCCTATGTACACTTAGGTGCATGTTATTTGTATTTATGTTACTTCACATTGTACGACATGCAGGCGAATAGATGTAATAGTTCCAGATCGTCATTTTTCGATGAAATAAGGTCACATTTTCGTAATTCCCAATAAGGTCAAGTACCATCATTTAATAACACAAGCCGACGCAATTAGTTTGGCCTGTTCACTTTTCATTATTCATATAGATTTTAGAATGCAAAATAAAGGAGCAGTTTATTTGGATACAATGCTACTGCATACATTTACGAATACAATTATGCTATGTGCTACCACTTTGTTTAGAACAGCAGTCTTTAAAATTGCGCTCAAAAGTATGCAATAAAGGAATTTTCAACATACCTATTGCTGCCTTTTAAAATTGGTGGCCCTCTATCCCAACTTGGTTGCCCACCACTGGATTAAGAAAAGTTTGCTTTGTTGAAGCTAAGATGTTCTTCTGATTTGTAGAATGTTAGTTGAAATGCAATAACAGAGGCACGAAGATAACAGCCTTATTTTCCATTCATTAACTTCATGAGCTGGAGCCGCTCTGAACGTCAAACAGCGGTGAAGTCTGTGATGTTTTACATTCTTCGGAAAAGCAAATTTACACGTAGGCCGTCTTATACTGCAGCCCTCTCCAATACATTTCTGATAACTGATTCTTTTATAACATTCCTGTTTCCAAAAATGGCGTTGGAAAATCAGTCCTCCCTTCTCTAAGCGCATACCTTGATTTATGGATAACAAATCGTCGCAGCCATCACAAAATTATGGTAGGTTATTCATTGGTCTTCCATATCGAAATAATAGATCATCATGGATTTCAACCGCAGATAGATAGAAATTGTGTGAAGTTAAAGGTGGAACATTTAACCTATCACCTGTTTTCGATGTTGGATCGCTCAATGAATGCGATCTATCGGACTGTAAGAAAGTTTTGAACAAATCACCTTTTCATTTTCCATTGCCTGATGATTTGTGAGTTGCTTCAGCATGACTGTATTGCCTGTCAACCGTCCATTGAATCAAAATGATCGCTTGGTTGTTTGATGGCATAGGACAAGATAACTGTAGTTAGTCTGGAAAATTCATTCTTCAGATGTTTGAACTGCGCTTGAGGCATCGTGTTGAAGACAAGCTCTCACTCGTCTGGAGAAATTGGGTTTCCGAAAACGTCAAGGAGAAACTTTTCAAATATCATTTTATCTAGTGGTTTCAAAATGGATACTCCAGAAGTGATAGGTTGAACCATATTTCCATTCGTTTTGCACCGATCCAACCATTGCACATGCTTGCGCATGCTACTTATGAGTTGCAATTTTTCACATGTATGAAATGCGTCTTATCAAATAAAAGTTTCTTCATGGGATTTGAAGTCTGATGATGTCTTTGCTCGCAATGCATCGATCACTTTCGTCATCGAGGCTTTTAATAACACTGTGTCTTCAGGTGCAAGCACACCACCCTTTTCCTTACTGAATATCCAACGAACAGCACTTCTACCATCAGCATTGTGAAAACTTTGATGGCGCGTTCACATTCTAGAGTGATATTTATATTGTCATTTCGATAACGTTGCTTGCCTATTCGATCCAAATTATCAAAACGTTCAGCTTCTAGTAACGTTCAGATCACTAGCATTTAGCTTTAAAGTTCACTTCCTGATAAGAAAGTTGAAATCGGACGTAATATGTCATATATGAGGACCTGTTCTTACAAAACTTGTTAGGAATGTTGCATAAAATTTGCTGAAATATTTCATTTGAATGTAATGAAAACGCAAGAACAATTAACAGAAATTCCTCTAACACTAACGGAAGGGCAATAGTAGCGTCAATTCCAATGTATTTGACTACGTTGGCGTCATCGAAGTCAGAAACTTATTGATGTAATATTTGAAGATGCCAAATTGTTCATGTTGTCATTTTGATGGATAATATTATGATAAATCCATTGTAAATTTTTATCACAAATATGCATTTTATAAAAACTTAGTACTACATATTATTTTACCAAAAAATGATTGGTAACCTAAGATGTGCAATAAATAATTGCCCAGTTAAAGCGAGAAAAAATTAAGATCGAAGCTCCCATTTTCAATTTACAGGCCGATATAATAAAGCAAAACTTCAACGTTTCAGAGACATGCCTTCGGCGAACAGCGCCTTCAACAGTCGATGTTCGGATGACCTGCAAATTGAAAAAAGAGAGTGTTGATCTCAATTTTTTCTCGCTTTCTCAAAAAGATTATCTCCCATCACTTGGTCAACTACATAGCCTAGTTAATTTTAGTTCTAAATACATGAAATTGGATACACGACGATTAACTCACTGTGCTATCTATTGACTGACTTAAGTCAAGTTGTGTGTATTACAATGGTCTGGGCTGCTACAGCGCATGCATAACAGGATATGGCTCATGAAGACTATGTTTCACGTTGACTCGGTCCGAACATCCGAAGAGGTCGGAAGTAATGGATCCTCAATGTGGACAAGGGCCTTCGCGGTTTTCGACCGTCAGATTGTGGATGATCGTGGTGCATGGCGAAGCGCAATCCATCCACAAAATTGCGATCGACATGACATAGGTACCTACTGTCCAACCTTAAAATGAAGTGGAATCAACGACGCAAAACTGCACAAAAGGTAGGTATGCGTCTCGAGTTACTTAACGATTAAAAAACACTAAATGAGTTAACAAATTGCACAGCTGTAAAAAGTTAGTGGATTGTTTGCAAGTATTGATAAAGTGTCTTTTAATTGAACCTTAATCCCACCAGTCATGATAAGAGAATTAGTTACAGAGAACGCTGCTTAAAATGATTTAAAATAATAATAAGGAATCAAAAACACTTTTATGAATACATTAAGTGTAGACAGAAACTGAAGCACACATTATTGCACACAAAATAGCGATAGCTTGCTTTTTAGATTCACATGTCATCCTACTCAGCGGCGGGCACCGTAGAAAAGTTAGCTTCGCTAATCGCTATGACAGTCCCTTGGCTGCGCTAACAGAAGCCCGACAAATCTAAGAACAGTTAGCTTCCGTTAGAACTGAATTTCATTCAGTAAGATCATCTAACATAATCAGATTATACAGCATATTAGTGGTCCGGATGGCGGCAAGAGTTTATGCAGGGGACGAGACCGAAAACCAGACTTAGAATAGTAAAAACCCAACCAATGACCTTGTGAATCTGAACGTCTATCAAGTTGTACCCTGTCTCCCAGTGTGAAAACGATGAAAAAAGATTTCAATTGATCGTACATCATTGTCTATAAAAAAACAAGCACATTTAGATTTGGCAGTCATCTTTGTAGCAGTAAGCATACCATTTTAATCTCATAATTAACGCATTTATCAGCATCAAAAGTCGCTAATATAATTAACAATATAACTTATGTGTAACAAGAGATTAGTTACATCGACTTAGTAGATGTCAACTTAACAGAAAACACAGATATTGACAGGATTAATAAACAATCCCTTGATGTCACTTTTGATATGTATAAAAGAGACAAGGACTTATTCAACGATATCATGATACATTAATACGCATGATATTTCATATATTATTACAGATAGGGTTCAATAACTCTGATAGAAAAGATACGAAAAAATACAAACACATTCGAGCGCGCGCATGTTCTAGCAAATTACTATGAATGACTGTTCCATAACATTGACAACAAGGTTTCATTTCAGATTTTATGAGCTTCAAGACCGAATATTAACCATTATAAGGAAATTTGTTTGCTTAATTTATAATCTATTCCATGCGTAAAAACGTTACACGCTCGCATTTACTGCATTTCAATAACATTTCTGTAGTAGATATTAAGAGGCTAGTATCGATTTACCGGACAAAATGGTTAATAGATACCCAGATATTGATGTTTCTGTGCTTTGTTTCTTTAGCCATTCTCCATTTGTGACACAATAACTAACCAAGGTAAAACGCAATAACGCTTCACGAATTGACATGAAAATCGAGTATTTGCTACTTACACTGTACGTGAAAAATTGAGACTTTTAAGCTTTAAAATCAAAGTTGAAAATCACATCAGCATCATAGAAGTCGTTGGAATGGAATTCGTGCATTGCTCTAGTAGCATGCACTAGTATGTGCTAGCATATGCCGGAAGTAAGCACTAGCGCAGGCCCCATCCTTACCAAACACAGACAAAAACTACCATTGCAGGCAATCAAAACAAACCCTCCAACAATCCCCACGGAATTCCCACCTCCCCTTCATACCTACTCCCACCCACATCACGACCACTACCATCCTCCACAGCTCCATCCGCAAACTCCAACCCAGCACCACCAGACAACAGCCTACCACAGGTGCCACAAGCACTCAAACCAACAGCATAAAACACAAGAACAATACTCTTACTATCGTGCAACTCAACATCAGCGGCATCTAAAACAAAATCTCCGAACTCACATAGCTTATCCTAAACAACAAAGCCGAAATCACATGCATACAAGAAAGCAAACTCACATCCAAAACAAAAGACCCAACAATCCCCAATTACACCACCATTCGTACAGATCGAAAACACAACTAAGGCAGCGGCCTCCTCACCTACATACACAACTCCAAATCCTCGAGGCCCCGTCTTTATACAAACAACTAAAACGGCAATACCTACAAATACACAAACAATTCCTAATCACTAACGCGTACTTCCCCCAAAAGGCAGTCACACATTCACACAAGAATCCAACACAGATCAATCACTTTCTTACCTATCACACAAACAACGCAACAAACCATATCCTAACAGACGCAAACCCACACTCACCCACATGGTTCTCAACACTCAACGACAGTAGAGGAGATGACATCGCCGACTTTTTGGCCACAACCGACTACACCACATTCATCACCAACACACCTACACGCCTCCCTCCGGCCCACAACCAACAGAACTCTTCTCCAGACATATCCATCGGCAGCAGCCAAACTGCACGTCGCACAACATGGAAACCCTCAACAATCTCACATCCGACCACTTACACCAACTAATCACCATACGCACATCTTCACAAAAAATATACGCACTCTCAACTCCAACCAGATACCCAGCATCTGGAAAACGGCCAACATCACACCAATTCCAAAACATAACAAAGACATCTATCTTCACACCTCTTGCCAAAACACTGGAAAAGATAATTCTCAAAATCATCACAAAATTCGCTGCCTTTCCAACACGGTTTCGCAAAAAACACGCCACAGCCACCGCACTTCACCAAATCAACAACACCATCGCTGCTGGCTTCAGCAGCAAAAAGCCACCTCAACGCACAATCAACACGTCGCTGGACATGACAAAAGCATTCGACACAGTCCACATCCACACACTCATCCACAACCACAGACAAACATGCCTCCAACATCAAAACAAGCGTCCCACAAGTAGGAGCTCTCTCCCCCTTCCTCTTCAATCTTTCCATGCAAGACATTCCTCTTCCTACAGAAACCAAACTCAAAACAACGGTCTACGCTGCCAACATCACCATCACGGTCACCGACTCAAACATCAAGACAGCCCAAGACAAACTCCAACCTTACCTCGATACTCTATACTCATGGAGTCGACAAAACAATCTCCACATCAACCTCAACAAAACTCAACTCACTTTCCACACCGTATCCCCACGAACACAGTACAAACCTATCACTCACCATCGACAACACTACGCTCACAATTCGCAGCAACAACCGAATCCTGGGCGTCAACCTAGATACTCACTTGCGAAAACTTGCGAACACTTGCGAAAAAGCAAAACACACCCTTAGCATTCTCTCATGCCTCGCGTCCACGAATTGGAGACAAAAATAAGAGGTCATTGTGCTCTCTTAAAATACACATCCACAGTCTGGTCACCAATCATCTCGCAAACAAATATCGACAAACTACAAGCAAAACAGAACAAGGCGCTCAGGATCGCCACAGGAAGCACAACCGACACAAATACACATCACTTACATGATGAAAGACACGTCCTCCTCCATTGCCGAACACCTCACACTACTTGCAAAATAGCTTCTAAACAAAGCAAAATCTCAACACCACCCTATTCATCTCCTCACGCAACAACCACCACCTCTCAGACAACAAAAGCCTACGTACAATTTTCAACACAGGGAAGTACGTTTCATCCCCATTCACACAGTCATCCAACGCAACAACAGAACGGCTACTAAAACAAACACACACACACCACGTCGACACATACCTAAAGAACAGACAAAACAATAAAGTCATAAACGCAATCCCCCCCTCAGTTACAAATCAGAACAAACACTCGACAGACGCACACGCAGAACATTGGCACAAGTCCGCACCAACAACCCTTCTTAAAAGAACACTTACACAATATAAACCCCTCTGTCCACTCTTCACCTCTTTGTCCCCTTTGTAAAACTCAACCGCACAACACAAAGCACCTCCTCTCTTGCACACACATACAGACAGCGCTTTCACCATGGGACCTGTGGGTTGCCTCCGTCAGGTGTGCAGAGCTCATCCGCCGCTAGGAGCGAGGGGTTGGCTCGCCCAACTCCTGATGGGCCCCTGGACCCCCTCTCAATAGTAGGGAGGGGGTGGGTTGACACCACCACTCTAGTGGTAATCTTAACAAAGGAAACGGAATATCGCTACAGCTGAAGCGTAATAGCGCTACACGTACAAAATCAGGATTTATATTTGGCTGAGGTGAAAGCTATTTGAGCTCATTATGCACCAGTTAACCTCCGTACAACATTTGAAGGTCATCCTATGCTTGCTTGGGACCTTTAGGTGCTTGGTGAGATGTTTCTGTCGTACTTCTGATAAAAGTAGGTACTACAGCAGTGATGAAGGTGCTTTTCTTTCAATTATTTTGAAATATACTTCACCTTTGGAATTAACAGATAAATACGCATGTAAATTTTTCCCTCGCCTTTCAAATAGATTTCATAAGTTCTTGTAACCAAGATATTGCCTTTATAGACAACACGGTATTCCACAGACATCACAATAGTCACATTATCTGCTTATATGTTTACTTTAAATATTTCAATAGATGTAAATAATTAACTGCTTGCACTATTTTAGAAATAAAGCTAGTTGGTTTAATTCGAACCTTCATGAACAAATTTGTACATACATTATAGAGCGGCTACATCGATAGATTCACCCTTGGATGCGAGGCTTTCACGATCACAGGCAGCAACTTTTGCGCAATGGATTCGACACATTTTACGCTATCATTAGGGTGTTCTAGAGAACGCTTTTGAATTCTGCATTCGCATTGATCAAAATTACATGTATCTTCGGTGCATATGAGGCGTTCAACTTTTGCATTCATGCAAGCACTGATTAGCAAAGTGACCGATCTCTCCAACAGTTAGCGAAACAACGATTCAACACCGATATCGTCCGCTACCCCGTGAATAAGTGATTAGTATTGCATTCAAACTAAATTTTGATCATGATTCGGACAGCTTATGTTTTCCTTGGGCGGTAACAGAAATGCCCAGTCAAATTGAGCATCATCATCGCATGACAATTGACTAGGCATTCTGAAGGTAAATTGTGGCTTTTGGTTCCTGGACAAAATGGTCATATAGTTCGGTTTCAGTAAACTTGTCACAAGGGAAGCCTAAAAAATATGAATGACAGAAACGCTCTCAGCAGCATCTAAAACCACGTTTCTGTTAAAAAATTTTATCCGGAAAACCAATAGCCTCTGACAACTCAAGAAAGCAGACCTACTTAGACTTGCTTACAAACTCATAGGCTATTGATTTTCCATAGAAAATTTATCAGAAACATAGGTTTTAGATGTTGCTGAGAAAGCTGCTACTACTTTCATTTTATCTTCCCTTTCTCTGGGACTTTCCATTCGACAGTTTTATCAAAACCATTTTACGAACATTTCGCACGGGACCATTTTGATCTGACACCGTCAACTGTGCAGCGCGTGTCAATGCTAGAGCAATCCGCGAATTAAATTCCAACCAACTTCTAGGATGCTGATTTGATTTTGAACTTTGATTTTGTGACATTAATCGTCTCGATCAAATCCTTCAATTTGCAGACTTCTTCACATAAGCAACCGCTGCTCGATTTTCAACACCAATTCGTGCAGCGTTGCTGCGTTGGGATTTTAATTAATTATTGATTCTTTTATGAAAAATAACAAGCAAATAAAGCACAGTAGCATTAGCCTCGGACATGGTCACCGCGCAGCACTTAGTTAGAAATTTACTGACATTTGCTGACACTTTTTTAATGACACCCAGGGCCAATTATATGGCATATATACAGGGATGAGAACGCGGTGTTACAAAAATCCAGATCTTTTCTAGAGGGGCCATACGTCACTTTTTCTGTTGCCCTACGTATACGTTGCCATAGGCCATATGATGCAAATACAATACATTGATTATTAATGCACTGAGGCTACATAATAACTAATCAGACCTCAACCATATTGAGGCAAAGTACCGCAGACAAAATCCCCAGCCGTTTGGGAGTAGAACTAGTAGAACTTTTATATTTTTAAAGCGCCGCAGAGTGCAACTAGTTGACTTTTCATGTTTTCAAAGCGCCGCAGGCGAAACCTTCGATCTTTGAGGAGTATAACTGTAGAATTTGAGATGCTTAAAGCGACGCATGCGAAACCTCCTGGAATGTATAGAGCATTTTCTCGGCAATTTTATCAAGCAGGAATTACAACTTTTCTGAACCTAATGTTATTACAAAATGTCACACGAGGGAGGGTTTTGTGAATCAACATTTCTTGGCGTGTATGAGTTTCGCAAAATACTAGTAATAATAGGCCTATATCCCGTGCACAATAGATCGAATGAAATCGTTTACTTCTCAATGTACGGTTTGCCTCATGAATACATGTACCTACACTATACTATTGCACCTGTAGTTTTTATATAACTAATCGCCATTGGTGCCAATGATGCATTAAAACGAGGAAGAAGACATATACCAATATAAATAAAATTTCTTGAATATAATAAAATAATGTGCTCAAAATAATGCACCGGTATGCAGAATTTCTACAAGCAAGTTCTAATCGGCCTATAATTTTAAGTAAGCCCAAGCCAGACATCATTCTCCTAGAATGCATAAGTCGTACATAAATCGATCGTCATGAACTTTTGACAACACACCGTCTTTTATTAGTAAGTAGTCAGCTTTTCCCATCATGTCTAAGGCATCGTCTAACCAATCCTTTGTTATTCTGAAACTACCATTCCAATTAAAAACTTGATTTATATGGAGAAAATAGTCGAGTAATTTGCTATGAAATTTTATGGCGATCGGTTATATAGTGTGTAGCACGGTATACGAGGGGAAAGTTCCTAGTCCTAATCCCTTAGTAGTTCTACTTAAGAGTCAGAAAAATGTAGCAAGGAAGCACGTGGCGTGCATACAACATAGATAATGCACAGTCTAGTCAAAAAAGGTACAACATCTTGTAAAAAGGCACATGTATCGTCAGAGGGGGCCCATGAGTGGCTAGAGGGGACTTGTGGATAATATCAACTGTAATAACAATGACTTGTGATCAGAGGGGTCTTATGCAACGCATCATAAACTACCACTTCACCATGCACCCATGCACTTACCATGCACTACTTCATGAAAATGTCATTTCATCTTAGAGGCCCACATATCTTATCAACCTATTTCAGCGCTTGCGGTACGCTACACCAGATCCTTAACATGTACGTTCAGTTTAACATTGAACTTCATATGCTAAAATATTCTATAGGCTCCATACATTCAGGGTAGCCAACTATTTTCACAAGAGATAGTGACCACTTTCACCTTATCAACATTCAACTTTTTCAGCAAACCACATTACATCAACGATTTTTCGGCCCTCCAATCTCGGCTGGTGCTTGTAATTCTAAACTAATTTTCTCGTATATCAATTATAATTTTATCATGATATGTACTTGTATACATGTACAACAAAACTTTGTACAAATACATGAAGAAACCCGTTTTTGGAGTCAAAACTCACTTCTTGAACCATTTATTAATTATTGAGGAAGAGTTTTCGCCAAGTCTGTCGACTACCGCTTGCTTTTCTTCCTGCAGTTTCCGCTTCCTTGACTTCAATTTTTCCAATGCCGCTTCAGCTTCTTGCACTTCATTATCAACGCCCTTCAATTCAGATGTTATTTCCTTCGCAGTTTTTTGCTTGAAAATTCCGATTTCTAGTCGGATTTCGCTCGCTCGACTTTCTTAAGCTTAGCAGCAGAACCTCTTGATTGAGAAGTTTTTAGTATTCCGTTCCTTCTTGTTTAATTCGATGCACAAGATCATCGTCCGGTTCAAAATTTCCGAATGTGTCTCCATCAAAAAAATCCTTATCAATCTGCACCCATCATGGTGATAGGAGCTCAGATAGAATCAATAAAAATCTATACTTTCTCTTACATTCTGAAATAATGGCCGATTGAAAAAATAGTGACCAATTAGTGACTGGTCACTAAAATAGTGACCAGTTGGCCACTCTGCATACATTCATCAGCAAAAATTAAATGTCGAAAATACTGGATGGAAATTTTAGCATTCCGACGCTGCATGACAATTACAACTTTGGATTACTTAGATTTTGTAAGAAATGCATTATCAGTGATTATTAAGAAATTCACTCGAAATACTGATGACTTCAGAAAAATATTACAAGCTTTCTGTTGAAAAGAAGCTGGCTTTTGAAATTTTACTGACAAACACAAAAATTTACTGACCGCGGTCACCATGCTCGGAGTATCTGCATCGACTATGTAGACATACTTTATTTATTCTATCCGGAAAATTGACACCAACCTATTCTATACACAGTGTACTACAAATACAAATTAAGTATTGAAAGCTAGTATTTACGTGCGATGTGACACTATAGCGCATGGAAATGATTAGTGATACTTTCAAGTATGTAGATTAAAATACTCATGATAGGATTTGAAATTTATCGAAGTTTATGTCGAGAAGCTCGCGAGGTTTCTCTTGTTCAATTGTTCACAATGATAAAATATGATTTGTGTAACGCTATTACTTTTCAATGCAGCGTTATTGCGCATGAAACGTAATAGCGCTACATTTCACAGAGTATCCATAGCTCGAGTGAAGATCGATTTCACAGTTATTCCATTACAAGTGACCGACGGTAGCTTGGCATGTGAGATTCCACCACATTCGGTTCAATAGATAATCCTACAGATTAATTTATCGCTCTAATTGTAATAGCGCAACATTTTTTTACATTTGTTGCATAATGAAAAAAATTCTCAGCAAAAATGTACAATTGTTGATGTATTATGCTATATTATAATAACTGCAACACATTATGATTTATTAATACGCACTTATACTTACAATGTCAATTTATCAATGCTTGATCTAATGACTCCTAAATGCGTGATTTCGTACTCTTTTATTGAAATTGCATCAAGGGGTAGGGGACATTGGGTATACTATCACTCTGCGACCACAATAGCGAACCACAGTGGCGAAACCACAATAACTGATCAATAGCCCGTACATCGTTGTGCTTCGTGTATGACGAAACTACATGCTGCATGTAGCATCGCATGTGTGACTTTTATGACACCAGGACTCGAAATTTAAAAAGGTCTAGGATTTTCATCAGTCAGGAGATTGCAACTAACTAAGAACTGCTATTTTTTCATTCGTTATCCAATGAAGGAAAGCTACTGTGTCCAAAATGATAAAAATTGATCATACAGGCTGTGAACGTATGAAGCGCATTTATGATAATAATAATAACGTTCTTTCGGAAAATGAAAATGAAATTATTACATAGTTTAAGACATGCAAAGTTACATGAGCCATACACTGACTGACAGACGGGCATGAACGCAAAAAAAATTGTTACTTATGTTGTGGCTTCTTATTGTAGGCAGATGTGCAAAAAGGAACAAAGGATGATGATCGTCGACGAGTTTTGGAGAATGGGATTTTAAGGTGGTTACTGTTTTTCAGACGGCGTGCCATCAAAGGAAAAAGAATATTTTTTTCCTGCATAGCTTCTTTAAAGCAACTCATAGCTATCTCATCACGTCGAACTTTCAAAGCTCCATGACATTTTTCGCAACATTCGTTTCCGCAAATGATGCGATGACATGAACGATTAAGCTTTTCAAGTTTTTTTGCTATTTTTCTTGTTAGTACCGACAAAGATGGCTGAATTGTACTCAAGAAGCATTGTACACTGATATCAGTTCGTTCTTTGAAACACCAAGCCACTTCAATCTTCTCAGTGCATACACTCTTTTGCTGGCAGTCTTAAAAATAGCAGAAATATGATTGTCCCAGCTGAATACTACACCGAGGAATTTCAATTCCTTACAAAAAGCGATGTTCGACGACGATACAAAATTATCAATGTTGCCTTTCCTGACATACATTCTCTTGGTTTTGACAGTATTCAGATTTAAGCCATTTGTGGAACACCAATTAGCCACATTTTCCTCTTCTGATGCTATCACTGACTCGGAAAGGGATATGTTCGAATGGTTTATTGGTAGCACAATAAGGACACAATCGGCACACTGTACCATTAGGGAATTTTAAAAGAAGGGTTTTAGCGTTTCCATGTGAGTGTTGCGAAAACAGCTGTGGTGCCAGAACAGAGCCTTGTGAGACTCCTGACGAAGCCCCTAAAGTTGAGCTGCAAGCAAGATTCCGAAAGCAAATTCTGAACTGATGATCGCGGTGAAACGAAAATATCTATTTGATGAATTTCCCAAGAAGTTGTCCATCTACCAAAGTCATGATAGGAGAGTCATGACAGAGTGAATCAAATGCACATTGTACATCAAAAGACAGAATGATGAGTCCGAAAGAGATCGGAAAGTCAAGTTGCCTCGTGACGAAATCTTGAACAAATACTTGGGCATGAAACGAGGTAATTCTTGGTTGGTAATCAAACTGGTTTCGTCCGAAGAGCAATCTTAATTTCTGAACATCAGGTGCCTGAAATTGCTGGAATCGAACTTGCTTGACTTTGGTATTGGCAGAATACTTGCTGCCTTCTGAAATTCACCCGTTAAAACAGAGACCGAAAAAAGGTGATTGCATAGAGCATGCTCACTTTCACGAATGAGTCTCGCCGTTATAAGTTACATCAAGAGTACTCACTCATGAAAGTGACTTAAAATACTAGATTCACATTCTTTCAAATGAAATACATAACAAACCATTAATCATGTTTTGAAATGGAAAGTGTGCGGATAAAATAAGCAATAATGACAAAGCAAAAGTAACATTTGAAAAAATGAGCAAGAATATAAGTTGAAGTCATAATCGTGAACGAGAAATGTGAATTCCCTTCATGGGTGAAAACTATATCTTGCACTGATGAGATAAGGTCACAACGGAGAATGAGAATCTTAATGACATTTGAATACTTAAACTGCCATTTCTATTCAAATATCGAGTCCCAATGATTTCAACCTAAAAATTTCAAACCCTGTATGCATCACTGTGAGAGTGGTGCATCAACTATGCAGTCATAATAAGTAGTAATGCATAACAGAACTAATTGCTTATAAAATGGTGAAAATGTAGCGGCTTTCACTAGTGGAACTTTTAAGAGCAAACCACTAAAAGTCCACTAATTTTTTTCGCAGTAAGCGGATCCGCTAGTTACAGAGAGTTTGCTTTTAGCTATTAACAAACTTTTGTCCACCACCGATCCTGTTGCGTGACGACCCTTAATGTGGACATACTATACTATTTCGATTCTGCGAGGTTGTTGACTTATTCAAAAGCATGTAATAAAAAATATCGGGTGAAATCAGAATGTCATAAATAATTAAAAGACAACTTTCTTCTTGTTCATTACTCGCAAGATAAGATCACTGTTAATGATCAACTTTTGACCACATGCATTTCTCTTTGAAACATAAATCGTTTAGTTTTGATCGAAGATGACATACTACTGAAATATCTGATTCAGAAATTAAAAAAAACATGCATATTTCCACTTCAATGTGTGATGTTGACATTTGTTGTACTAAAACTGCGAAGATCATGTCCATGAACAGGTGGCTTTTAGATTGATCGTTCCGCATTTTCAACTTCCAAAGCATCATGACAGACATGATAGAGGTATGAAATTGTAATTCTATGAAATATTACAGGAAGTATTCCATAAATAGGTGAGAGAAACTACATAGAGCTGTCGAAATGACACTATTGCACTAAAGATTATGTACACGTCAGTGTGTGAATCATGGCATCGGTGCCGAAGGTACTCTTGATGTAATGTCTTAATTTCGTGGTCTGTAAAACGTTAAGTTAGCACGTCCTGCTAGTTCGATGACCAACTTTTGCAATCAACTTACAATGCACCTACCTACTGTCTGCCATTTTATTAAATTATTTTTTATTTTTTTCTGCTCATTTACTTTTCAGATAATATTAGACATATGCACTAGACCATATAGTCTCCTGTTCAGCGTATTTGACATTTCCCGAGGAAAGTGAATAAAAAAACACGTTATCTGAAGGTTCCTTCCCTCCTTCATGCCCCAAGGTGACAGGTTCCTAAGTGGTATTCCTAGCAGCAGTTCCATTGCTATATGCTCAGCATGCAGTAGATATAACAAATTGTCCTTCGCTATGCAAGCTATTGTTGACAAAGTAAAACAAAAGAGCAGAAGTAAAAGTCAACAAACCATGATTAATTTGTGGTATGCAATTAGCATATGAAGCAATATTTAGGCGTTTATTCATTAAATACTACTTTGAACACACTACTGACAAGTCGTCTAGGTCAATGCGCCGTTTTGAGAATGAAACTTTATATCTTATAGAATAACTATAGAATACCGTTTTGAGAATGAAACTTTATATCTTATAGAATAACTATAGAATAAACTAAATATTTACTTATTCTTCTCGGACTTGCTTTGGTGATAGTAGAAGTCTTCAACATGAAACTTCCAGGCTTTGTACAATGCAAGATTTGACAATGTCAGGGGTTGGGGATGAGATGAACTAGAAAAAATGGCATAAAACAAATAAAACATACAATATCGCTCAGTTGAATGTCATGAATATATGGTGTTGTATAATAATAATACTCTTTTTTATCAATTTTGCGAAATCCTTTCATCAAGTAATTTGAGAATTAAAAAGAAAATTTCCGAAAAATTGAATATGAAATTTTATCTAACATTACATGTATAACGTAGCGGCCAACTTCACTTATGAGCGTGTAAACTCTATGGTGAATCACTGAAATTATGCATTAATGATAGCTGAAGACAACTATGAAGAGCAGATTCCAGCGGTAACGCTAACCATGATGTCGGTTGCTGCTATCTGGGAAGGCTGGAGTAAATAAATGTAGCATTCTCTTAACAAATGTTGAAGTTATGAATCAGATGTTTCCAAACACACCTCGCCAGTTCGCTTCGACAAAAACAGTTTTTCATAGACACCTGAAGATATGAAAACAACATTCGTGGGAATCCAAGCCAACTTTCTTATTGAACTATTTTCTAAGGATTTAGAGGAACTTTCATTTATTTCACATTAGTGATGCGGATGTTATCTGAAGGATAAGTCAAAGGCCGTCTTAACCAATTTTGTTATTTTTGTAAACCGACATTTCGCAATTGACCACGAGGAGTTTCAAATTTTCATCCCACCTGTTTAATTATCAACTAAATACCTTAATGATTAAGCATACAAGACACAACTTAGTGACGCATATATAGGCCTATATTTGTATGCCAAACACAAAATCAAAATTCAATTTTTAACACTTGGAGCCATTTTATAACGTCAATATCGAGATCACGAAGAAGACAAAGGACCTGTAGCACCAGGGTACCTGTAGACTCAGCAGTAGTGAAGGATGAAAATTGAAGATTAACGATTTTTCATAAATAATGCTATGAATAATTCATGATCTTCCCACAACCAGAAACGCAGCTTTAATAAAGTTGTCTCAAGGAAATCCTCGAGTCGAAGCAAACTTTTAGTGACAGAAATGCTCTTAACGATAGTTAAAGCCTGTGATCGATACGAGAAAAATTAAGTACTAATGTGCCTGCACCGCCTGTCTGACCATGTGGACAGAGCACTGCTTTCCAGCTAACTAGTGCTCAAATAATGGTCAGACGAGCTGCAGTTGGGAAGATAGAGTATTTGCTTTCATATAGTAGCGTAGTTCTTGTAACAAACACGTTTCAGAAAGAATAGAGTGGCCTATGTAAATTTATAAAAAATATGTTGACATCGCGAGCGCTTTCGAGGCCTATAATCATGCGGTATGGCCGAGTAAAGTGACATCACATGTCAACGTATTATAATAAATTTACATTGGCGACTCGATTCTTTCTGAAATGTGTTTGCTTCCATCTGCACTTTTTGTGTCATCGGTGTTAATCACAAGCCCAGCAATAACTGTTCAATGAAATCTCCACCTCCTTCTAGTCTCGACGATCTGATCGAGATTGGGCCCAGATACAACTTCAGAAACACGAAGCATTGATCATACACTGCGCAACATCAAAAAGTTTCCTCAATAGAAATCTACAGTTTTCACTCTTAATTCTCTGACAGACACAGCGCCACACATCTCAGCGCAGACCGCATGATGATCGCTCATGCTGTGTCCATTGTTGAATCTGTAATAATCTGATAATCTGTCATTCTTTAAACCATAATTTGACAGATGACAGACCCAGATAGCCGGTGAGCAAATGGAAAAAATGGAAGACAATACACAGATATTTGCAGACGTTGCATAGATATTTCACATGAATTGTAGATTTATGTAATCTCCAGATAACATCCATACACAGAATGTCGGAGAGAAACAGACAGCGGAGAGATTAGATCTAGTAAATCTCCCGAAGTGTCTCAATGTACTGAATTGTGAAAGGACCATCCATTCATATCCATCCCATCTTGCAAGTTGATATTTGATTGCGGTATTATATCTACTTTCATTGAATACGGACAAAAAGAAAAGGTGCGACGAGCACGAAAGGCGCTATTGTTATGTATTTCGTTTTTCATAGCTAACTCGATCTTGCTGCAACGTTTACTGGACTTTTATGGAAAAGCATGGTGATTTCGATTTTTGCTGAGTGTGGACATTGTGTCGACGCATTAAAGGCCCTACAAAAAAGCGAAGGAAATGGTCAGCAAGCGATATCTGTCAACATTGGCTGGTTAGTGTTTCTTTCACAATTGCTACTGTTTGGACTGAGTAGATAATGAATTTAGCAAGTGTAATTGTCGTACCTGCCATTTTCCATAGTTTATAATGTTCTCTAGATTAGACCTTAGAAGTATTCAGGATAATCAATTTAAAGTGTTTCAAAATTTATCCTTGAAGAATTATTTTTCCAGTTGTTGAATCAGTTCAAGTTAATGCATTTTCTTGGAATATTGATTCACACAAGATTAAGGTGATATTTTCTTTGACAATTTCTTCCTTTTCGCGTGTCGTTAACTTTATGAAGACATTCGTCATTGAGTCTGTTCGTCATTCTTTTCTCCGACATTCTGTGTATGGATGTTATCTGGAGATTACATAAATCTACAATTCATGTGAAATATCTATGCAACGTCTGCAAATATCTGTGTATTGTCTTCCATTTTTCCATTTGCTCACCGGCTATCTGGGTCTGTCATCTGTCAAATTATGGTTTAAAGAATGACAGATTATCAGATTATTACAGATTTTGTGTTAAGATTCAACAATGGACACAGCATGAGCGATCATCATGCGGTCTGCGCTGAGATGTGTGGCGCTGTGTCTGTCAGAGAATTAAGAGTGAAAACTGTAGATTTCTATTGAGGAAACTTTTTGATGTTGCGCAGTGTACTTCTCATCACTACTGCGCACTTATATTCTTTGAGAACTGATTCGATAGATAGTTACTGCTTTTCTAACATTCAAATACAAAGAACAGGTTGTCGGTCTGGAGTGACGGTCATTTCCTGCTCTCGCGTGCTGAATCTCATTTCTGCTTATACATCGAGTTTTTGGCATGTCCCACAACAGTTTTTGGTATCTACGGATTCGCTGTTTACTGGTCTATCCTATGGTAGCAACTATATATTTTCGTTTCCCCTCAATCTCGCACAATATCTATTTTTTGTGCTATTTCCCCTGCATTCGATTGCTACATACGATTCATTCAATCTGAATGGCTAATTCTCGCAAGGGTTGCGACGCGTCTATCGATTCTGACATGATTCAATGTCTTATTTGTATGAAAATGTTTCACACAAAGCGCGATTGTTGCGGCCTGGCAGCTTCTATTGTAAAATCTATAGCCTCAAGCGATAATGTGAAGTACTTAGTTTTGCAATGGATGCAAGTCTGTGAGCCTTGGTGATCTTATGGTTCGATACACAGCGATTGAGAAAGAAATTGCTACCCTTCGGTTGCAACTGAACGAAAAGATGGTATCTGATATTGGTGGGATTATCAATAATGCTATAACAGAACATGAAGCAAGATCAGAGAAGAAAAATAATGTGATTGTGTTTGGAAGAGAATAACTCGAATGAGTTGGAGAAAGCAGAAGTTTGTAATATGACAGAGAAATTGCATGTCCAGTTTGATGATGTCCTAAGCCATGAGAGGTTGGGCAAACGTGACGAAAGTGGTCGAAAGTCCCGACCTGCTCGAATTCGTCTCTCTACTTATGAGATCAAGAGGTTTTGCTTGAAGAATTCAAATAAACTGAAAAATAGTCCACACCACATGAACGTGTTTATCAAAACTGATTTGACGAAGTCACAGCTGGAAGAGAGGAAGCGTTTGTTCGACGAACTAAACATGAGGAAGAGCAATGGAGAAGAAGTTATCATACGTGGAGAGAAGATCATACCTCGTCCAAATCACTCTGCGAGTATTTGACTAAATCAAAAACTTTTCGTACCAAGTATCTGTCTGTGTAATGCGAGATCAGCAATGAACAAGATGGATGAAATAACAATATTTGCTTCTGACTATTCCCCTGACTTTTTGTGTATCACTGAAACGTGGATGGGTTCTACTGTTCCTGACTCGTTCATGTATGTTCCCGACTACTCTCTTTTTCGCACTGTCCGTAATACTGGAAAAAAGGCGGAGGTCTATGCTGCTATGCGAAATCAGATTTCTTGGTTTCGTCTGTGTTCTCAAATTCTCTTCACTCTGAAGTTCAAATCCTTATTCTTCGTGTTTTGTATATAATGTTCAAATGCTTACTGGTGCTTTTGTATTTCCCCAAAAGGTGCTATGCTTTCTAGAAAACCGTCTCAAATCGTTCTTGATTACGTTTCATCTGTTATCGATGACTCCTTCCTCGATCACTCTGGTTACAAGGCTTTCATTATGGGTGATTTTACTCACAAAGATCATAAGAAACTAAAAAATTTCCTTTGCTTTATGTAGTATGTGATTTCAGAAGCTACTCGTGTTAATGCCATTTTGGTTTTGATCTTAATCCCGGAGGACTTTGCGAATTATTTGAAACCAATCCTTCTTGCGGCGTTTGGTTCCAGTGATCATAGTGTCATTTATTTTAAACCTTGTAATCAACTATCAATGGATTCACAATTTATCGAAGTTCTGGACATGCGCTCATCTAATGTGTCTTCGCCTGCAGCAGTATTACTAAATACTGACTGGAACACTGTCTTTCTAAACAAGGACCTTGATGAGATGTGCAGCTGCTTCTACGAAGTGTTAAACGATGTCATAGAAATTCTTCCCAAAGACATTGTGAAGCGGTCAGCGTCTGATAAGCCATGGATCAGCAACACAATTAAGTAGCTCATAAACAAAAGGGATAACGCTTATCGGCAGAAGAAGTGGGCACTTTTTAATCATTGCAAGGTAAAGGTTAAACAATAACTTTTTGTGACATTTCGGAGTTCTTCTGAGTTCTCTTCGTTTGCCTTTCCGGAAATACCAGTTGTTAATAAATTGAAATTTCTTAGAATGACACTGATCCAAAACTACTGTGTTTGTAAATTGGACGGAACAATGTGTATCTTATTTCAAAAAAGGCTGCCTCGAGTTTGTTTGTGCTCAGACAGTTGAAACCTTTTCTACCCATCTCTGATCTGGTTACTGTCTACAACAGTTATATTCGCAGTATCATCGAGTATAGTGTACCTTTGTTTGTCGGGTTAAGTGCATCTAAAAGAAAAACTTTTGAAAGTGTTCAGAATATATCACATAGAATCATATGTGGATCATCACAAGTGTGCTTGTAGCAACTTTTTGCCTGTAGACTTCCGAAGATATATAATCGGTGTGAAACTGTTTGAAGTTTTAAATGACATCAATCATCCACTGCATCATCTCATGCCAACACTCTTGCCACATTCATTATTGCTTTCCTCCATGTTTTTCATCGTTACGAAAGCGTAATTATATTGTGACAATAATTCGTTTAATCAACAGTGAGTGTTGGTCTAGACTCTAAGGCAGAAGTTTCTGAGTTGATTTACGGGCTAACTACTGTTGACTTGTCTTGCTTCTATTTTCATTTGTTACTGACTTGCTATTTTGTGATAAATGTGTGATGTATTTTTTTGATTTAAGCCTCACATTTTTTGTCATTGAGGTTTGCAGTCCAAATATACGCTTACTATTATTATCAAAGTGCTCAATAAACAATGATTCCTTAAAACTGGTTTCATCTCTGCACGCACAGGACACACCATTTGTCAACAACTAGACGTTTAGAATCGGAGCACGGAAATGTTTTGTCTTTTTAAGCTTTTTAACTACTTAGACTGCGATGGATAGCTTGTTGACGCACTCATTTGAACACATGAAATTCAAATATCTTTTGTTGGAACATGGCTTCCAATAAGAAAATCATATTCAATTACGACTTCTGGGTTCAAAGATATATGATAATCTGCAACAAAATATAAAATGAAGAGCTATAATTATTCAGCACATCTGAGCTGTTCAAATTTGAATTACTTGTTATTTGAGCAAACAAGAGTAGCAAAATAGCGATGAGGAAGAAATTTCATTATCCCAGCGCTATGCACACGACTAACAAGGGGCCTTGTGAGCAATGCGAATTTGGAATGTGAAATGAAATAACCCGTCTCTTATCTCACCTCATGGAATTTCAGTCATCTAAAGTGGATACAAAGCAACATCCCTTCTATTGAAATATTTGCCATCGATCCCACGGTTAAATAATTAAAATAATTGAAGTTCACATCGATCGTCATTCACATCTCTTCAAACATTACCGAGCATTCTCATACATTCAATTACACTCATCTTTCTCATCTTAATACAGGTTCTTCCTAAACTCAAATTTTGATTGAGGAAGCAAACTTTGTAGATAACATAAACTGCCGAGGAGAAGAATGTCAAACAGTCAAAAAACCAATTAATTATCAGTTTTCTACTGAATTCATCATCATAAATACTTCGGCCGACACAAAATCAATTATACAATTTGCTTGCATGATTGTCAGCTATCAAAAACAAGCAAGCCTTTATCTTTATAGCTGCGTGTGATATAACGACGGATCTTACGAACTAGAAATTTATATTTGTGAGTATATCTACGACAATGTCCTTCCTGTCGAATATCTCAGTCAACAGGATTTCAACAGACGAACTGTAGCTTTTATAGCCAGAATGACATTCAAAAGATTTTACAATCAGACTAGAGTAATTATGCACGAACATATCAGGAAATAAATAATCTCACTAAGAATGCATTCTAAATTAAGCACTATATCAAGGCTCAGAAATGAGAAAATCAGATAAGATTTTGGTGAATCTTCATAAAAACGCATCGAATGTGATTGACTAATCGTTGTAAATCGCTTTATGATTTCGAAAGCTTTGTCCTCGTAAAAAGGGATTTTGCTGTATGTAACAAATTTGTCGAAATTATTCACAATATGTTATACATAATGGATGTCTATTGAATAAGTTCCCAAAAAAAACTAGATTGCAGTTGTTAACAATCTAATCATGCACAAGAGTACTGACAATAGCAAGATACATAGTAGGGGTTGAAGTCGTCGCTAATGAAAAACTCGGAAAATTCTAATCAAAGCCAGAAAAGTGCATGGCTACAGAATCTCAGCCTAAATTTATGAAAGTTCTTTGATTTTCGAGAGTACGAGCTCACTCATTTTCGTGCATGTAACTCATGTGAAACTGTGGGGTAAATGGCTAGCCACTATTAACTACTAAGCATAATTCGGAAATCGGAAGAGGCAAATTTTGATTTATCCACAGGGTTCGTGTAGACTCAACAACTTGAACAACTCTGAAGTCCCTGGAACTTCGAGAGTTCCAGGGATTTCAAGCGCCATAATTGAAGAATTTTTAACTAAAATATAATTGTCTTAATAACCACCACGTTGAGTGGGAAATTCATTTGAATTTTTGTGATATAACTTGTACGCTTACTACCACAGCCGTAGGCAGCTATACACCAATAGAGCTGGTGATTACAGCTATCACAGCGATGCAAATCCCGGCCGCGGCTTTTAGACCATTCCTCTGCTGCTAGTGGGCCTAATAAAAGTGCCAGTGCATATTAATCATCACACAGATGCCGTTAATGGGATAACTTGAATCGTGCTTCAAAAAGACTATATTTTGATGCTATGAAAATAATCTAGGGTGAAAATAAGTCACTTTATTTTGGAGCTTACTTATAGCTTGAAAGTCAAGCTTGCAGCGTTAATACAGTGATGCAAATTTTCCGTGTTGAAAATCTGAAACATTTCCAAAAATTAAAATTAGAATTTTTGCTACACAACATATTAAGCTTAATAGCACAGTCCACGCAGCAGTTATACATGAACGACTGTGAAGTGAATTGATTTCATGACATTCTTCTCCGCTAACATTCACTGTAATTTTTGTCGTCTCTATCAATGGCATCTGCTTTATTATTCAGAGGGAAAAATGAGTTTGTAATAGAAAAATGAAGTATTTAGATGAGGCGTAATCAACATTCTTTACGATTTCGACAAAAATAAGTGCTTCGAAATTTTTTGAACAGTACTGTATATTCGATTAATTAAGCATCACATCTCGACAAAGCGAGTTCCATCTGACGCGACCGAAGGAATCTCGAAATTCATGTAAAATTGCATCACAGTCTTCAGCCTTTTTCTGTTATTGATCAGCATCATAAAGATGCTTTTCGCTTTGACCAAGCGTACATCAGGCTTAGCAGCCGTCATTCGGGATTCAAACGAGATGCTTCTCATCACCTTAAATTTCACGAGTATTTTGAATATGTCCGACGATTTCTATGAATTCGTATTATAACAGTAATTTTTGCATTTCGTCACCGCTTCAATACTTTCTTTGAGCCTTAATCACATTTCCAATGCACACACCACCACAACGTTTTCTAACCACCGATGATCACAAAACTTCAGCGGATGTTCCGATGAGTGTGATCACTACGTAATCTTCTTTTCTGACTAGAATTATGTCAAAACAGCATCTGGGCAGCAATTTTACTTTTACATGCATATCAGTCAGTCACGATGATCTCCTACATCCATCTGTGAACGCTTTATTGAGTAGCCTATAAAGAATCAACAACTCTAAATGAGCCAGGACTCAAGTGTGAAAAAGAGAAGCCATCATTTACTGTGAACAGAAATTCATTCTGAAGCGGCATTACTTATCTTCCTTAGCCAGCACAAAGTCGGAGGCAACTGACCTCAATAAAAACATCAAACATTACAATGCTCTTGTATACTTATCTGCTCATATAAATGGAAGCTCTTCGTATGATCTATGTCAATATCCAGGGCTTCTTTCTGGAAAGACATATGATATTGATTCTGCATGTGTAGTCCGTCACTTTTTTGTAACTGTGTAAATTGTCAGTTGCCCGACTGAACATTTCATACCTGTTGAAATAAGTAAGCTATTAACAATATTTCTGAAGCAGGACAGAAAGTGTATGCGAAAGCAAAGTTGCTTCATCCATTTCAAAATTTCATTGATTATACTCACAAATTATGCTAAGTAGCACAAGAGTGGTAAGTAATCTGTATTCTAATGCATTTGATGAACTCTTAAGGTCCCTCACTATCATGCATCATCGATAAAGTCATCAATATCATAATAGTGCTGTATCTTGATTTAACAAAAAATTGCGAAAAATTATCACATATTAAAATAAAAATCTAAGAAAACAAAATATCTCAGAAAATCTGAAGGCATCTCCAGATTGGCAACACTAGTGACATTGACACAAGGAAGATTTAACGCATTTGCTATTCGATTTGAACGGAAATATGTTAACTGACGTTCATTCATCATTTGTCAAATACATTGACAAACTACGTCACAAGGATAGTCAAAGTCAATCAGAACATTCAACGAACACACGAATGGATAGTCTTCAGACAATTAAGGTTGCACTATTGTCGTCAGTGGATTCTTACTAATATGCAGCCACAAGATTGTAACTAGTGATATCGACCTACAAAGTGCTCTGTAACAGTAAATTGCATTAAGTAGCTGTAGAGCTGAAACTTGCAGAGACTGCAATAACAAGAAATCGGCCCCTAGTGAGAGTTGTGCGTATCAAGGTTCCCCAACCCTGTCAGTCAAGGTTCCCATGTCTGATGCAATAACTAACTTCTTCCTCTGATTGCCGTTTTTAAATCGAATTTCCAAATTTAACGGTCGGCGCAACATATTTCGCAAACTAAGTAAGACTTTCTTGCCAAAGCATTTGGTCTAAGAATCTTGCTTTATTTTCTCCGAAAGTGAAATTTGGAAATTGAATGAAAATCTGGGATCATTAATTATCTATAGACATAGATGCATGAATATGAAAATACGGTTCCCATTTATACTTCGTACATTCACAGTCCATAGATAGAAGAGTCCGATTAATTCTATTCCATTTTTACCTACAGCAACTAACAACTGATGACAAAAAAACTCAGAGGATATAACAAATCCCTTCTCCGCATTTAATACATTCCAACATTTCCTACAGAACTCGTCAACTTCTTTCCAGCTTATTTGAAAGTTGCCTGACATTTCTTGTCTTTGTGATTCCCTCATCGATTGATTGAGAACAGTTTTGACTTGCCCTAGGGACCAAAGAAATCTCACCAAGAGATTAGACGATGCTCGAGTCCCTTTTTATTAGAGTTGTGAGAAAGTCTTACTTACTTATGCTTAGTTAAAATTCGCGAATTCAAGAAGTGGCGAGAATTGACAGAAGAATCTCCACGCCTTTGAAGTATTCATGTTTAAATTTGCTATTTGACGTTGAACATGCTAGATATTCTATTCTATATCAATCATAATCAATATTGTCCCTAACTAAATGTCGTTCAGGTTTGCTAAGATATCATCACTCAGCATGAGAAAATGAAAAAAATCCTGGTGTTAGGATAAAAGACCATGATATGTGAAATGCGTGTTATCTACTATCAAAATCCTAGTTAATTAGTGAATTTCAAAAATTCGAATTGAATGCCACAACAATGTACCTACTTATCAAATCTACTGTAAAAAATCAACCACAAGCCGAAAGAAATATGTAGCAAGATTTAGCTGATGATGCATCACTCGCATTTCGATCCTTGATTGATCAATTGTAACTTAAATATTTTCAAAATTATGCAAATTGGCATCTCTCGTAAATATCGATGAAGACTATACATTGAAATATTTAGTATTTGATGCCTTAAAATTCATGTGCATCAAATGAGTATTATCACAGTACCTTTTGCGACACAGTTGTTCTTACGACAAAGATATCTGCACTTACGCAGGGTAATAATGCAGTAAAATTGATCATGATGGATGTCCGCAATACAAGATGAGGCGCATGTCGGAAGACAGGAAAAATTACATTTTGGAGATTCCTGTGTGTGAACCTCTTTTATTATCATTGAAGCTAATAAATATAAATAAATATATATATATATATATATATATATATATATATATATATATATATATATATATATATATATATATTGTAAAATAAAAATCGACCAGATTTCCGTTTATGCCTATGCCGATATATTTCGCAGCTTGGCTGCTTGTCAAGGCATCTATGCATACAACTGATGGAAAAGCAATTTATATTCAATAAATACATGAGTAGATGCATTAAGGGTAGGGAGAAATTTATGAATAAACATAGATTCTTTGCGCTCCCTTTCTAGTTTAGAAGCACTAGGTAGCTGATAAAAAGGAAGTGCAGAAAAGCCCTTGCCGCACATAGCTATGTGTTTACTAACTTTCAGTATAGAGTACTTCGGGTCAGATATCTGCTGGCGATGAAATGTTTTGATGTATGTTGAAGTGCTTTTGACCATCTTTGGTATGGAAGAAATGGAAGAACCAGGCGTAATGATGTCACAAGTTTTGCAACGGGAATCATTGCAACGCTGGACGCCACAAACGGTATTTCTGTTCTTTTTTGATAATATGGAGATCAGCGACTATATAATAGTATAGTAATAGTATCAGGGTTGGCCGGTAAAAACCCACCAGCTTTTGTCACTATTTTGCGGCTAAAACTGGCAAAATTTTTGGGTACATACAATATAAGGGATCATCGTCACTCCTTACTTTACTGATGAACGTTAGTCGCAATAAGTTCACTTTACTTTTTCATCATTCGAAAAACATTTAGGCCTGTATTTTCACAATTCAAACCTATCAATATCGTATTTCAATCAAGAATATGTTCCAAGTATAGGTGTAAGAATATGAATTATTATAAAAAATATTGTGATAAAGCTGTTGTGCATTATTCTTCTAAGCATGCACGCATTTTGTTGCTTCAAATTTCATTCATTCGAATTTCATTCACTGTAAGATGCGACAGACGTCCATGCTGGAAGGAAATCATTTGGCTCTATATAAAAGATCGAAAACAGGCATTCCATGAAGCTAGAAGGGTAGGAAAATGTAGAAATCTGGCCTCGGATTTCTACGATTAACCTCCCTGCTGATCTCATACAATAGCATGTCTTCTAAATCTGTGGCAAAAGTCCCATACCCATTGTGATTACGTGAATATTACTATAAATTTATCCTGCACTCCCAGAAGGACTAGATTAAAAATTTTGCCCTTCAACATTTCACACGTCATGGTAATTTACCTTCACCTATTTAGAGGATAAGGTTATGTTAAATGAATTTAAAACCGAAGGTAAATTTTCCTTTGAGCTCAAAATATGGTAATTTCAAGAACTTTAAACAAACTTGCATATCACAATAATGTCAAAATTGTTTGTCGCTCTCAGATTCTATTTACAAGATCAATTTTACAGCTTACTGGATATGTTCTTTTGTTGAAATTATAACTGTAGCTTTACAGACATACACTATACCTCACTTTATCAAGATTGCTGGTGCGAACTATGTTACTTAATTATTATTTGTTCTTACAAATCATGATTTCCTGCTACAGTCACAAGCATTAGTACTTACTTACTTTCTCCTTTTAACGTCTGCTTTTCCTCCTTGGTGAGGGTTGGACGTGATGAGACTCCTCCAACGGGCGCGTTCCTGTGTGTCTCCCACTGTCAGCCTCAGCTCCTTCATGTCTTAATTATGTCTTATTAGTACAGTTAGTATATTTCTAAAAATGTAGAAGTGCATTCTAAGTGACCGTTACACATTGCTTGATTTGGGAGGTGAGGTTTTCCGGTGCAGAGACTTTTTGATAGAGTGTTTTCTCTGCGTTCATGAGACCTGGGTTCGAATCTAGATCTGATGAACCCTAAGCTGCTATTAAAATACATTCTACATTCTTGCTGAGCACTCAACACAGAAGAATGACAGTGGGATTATTGAAGCTCGTCAACATGAAGAAAGTGGTTTGCTTAATTTACATGTAGTTCTGTGTATAAACCAGTCATATTTATATATTTACTTTCATTTTTTCATTCATTTGATGATAATTCTGCGAGTGTCTAGCAACTTATGTTACATGAACCAAAGAGCCAAAATGGTGCTGAAGTCTACATTTGCTCTTAAATCACAAGAAAAGGGCAGAGCAATCGTAAAGAAAGACAACATCTTTTATCGTTCGTTATAAAAACACATCATGTGGTTCCATCACAGACTGAATGTCATGTTTTGGAAGATAAGAGTTCCAGCTGCATACCCGCATGCACCGTAATACATAAACCCCAACTTGCTGTCGATCATTTCGTGAAGAAATAGACTGATTTTTCGAAATTTTAGTTTTAGCCGGTTTTTACCTGGTTTTTACCACTTAGTGGCAAAAACCAGTTTTAGCCGGCAAAAAGCCAACCCTGAATAGTATATATTATAATATAGATAAGAGTTGAATCACTATAATCTCAATTAATTGGGTCCACATTATCCAAAAATGACAAAGACAAAAAAATTGAATCAGATTGTGCATTCAATATCAAATCCCTTCTCTTATTCATGTACAGTACCTGTCATAAGTTTGGAAACCCCATACACGAAAGCAATAATTTTGTTAAATCAAAACTATACAAAGTAATCCAAAATTCACATGTACTTCTGAAGTGACTATGAATGTCTTTATTATATTATATTATCGTGGGAGGCTACTTACATCAGTATTTTGTTGGATAGCACTTATTCTTCATCACTGCTTGAATTCTTGAAGGCACTGATGCCACAAGTCTGTTGCACAACATTGGATCAGTTTGTTGGGTCCACAGATCAATTATTGCTTGTTTCAACTGCATGATGGAGGTTATCTTCAATTTGTTGATTTTTCTTTTCATTATGCACCATAAATTTTCAATGGGATTTAGGTTGGGTGAATTCGGTGGCCACTTCAGAGTCTGGATAGCATGATTTTCAAGCCATTCTGTGACTTTCTTTGATCTATGGCACGGTGCGCCGTCTTGCATGAAAATGCTTGCGTCTCGGATCGTCATGAACGGAAGGAGATGAGACTCTAGAGTTTCTAAATATCTTGATGAATCCATATTGACATTCTGAGGTAAGATAGCCAAACCTCCTCTTCCAGTGGCGGAAAAACAAGCCCATACCATCACGTGCGGAGGATGCTTCACCGTTGGTTGGGTAAACCGATGATTGGACGGATCAGATTGTTTTGGTCTTCGGACACGCCACCTTGATTGATCAAACAAATAAAAGTTAGACTCATCTGACCACATGATGTGACCCCAATCGTCAGCTGTCCAATCTTTTGTTCGCATACAAAATTCTTTCCTTTTCTGCAAATGGGCTTTCGTCATTAGAGGTTTCCGCTGAACTTTGCGAGCCCATAAGTTAAAGTCTTTCCGCAAAACACGAGAAACTGTTTCCGTAGACACACATCGTAGAGATACTTCTCAGATGAGATCATTAGAAGTTAGGAAAGGATCTGCCGATATGACCTTCTTCATTCGTCTCTTTGTATGTTTGGATACCTTGGAAGGTCGACCGCAACGGCTACGAACTGAGAAATTTCCTTCCATGTTGTATCGTTTCAAAATCTTTGATACAGCTGATTTTGAAACTTTCAGCTGTATGCAAAACATCTTGTGGCTGAGTCCTGCTCTTTTCAGCTCCACAATCGTGCCTCTCTGTGCGTCAGTTAGTTGTTTTCCTGATCCCATTGCAATGCAGAAATGAAAATGAGATGACTCGTCACTGATACTTAGAACATACACCCGTATTAGTAAGCTATCTATGCTATCGCTATGACGACGACAATGCAGTAAGCTCGAATGGGATTGACAGCCTAGATATCTGATAATCATTAAAATCATTAACTGCTATTACCATAGAATCTCTGTTATCTAGGGGACATTCCAAGCACATATTTTGCAATCAGTGGAAACGCAACAGCCTATGACAATAGCAGGCTTCAAGTGCACACCTAATTGTAACCGATCACGGTCAAATTCGGTCAAATACCCGAGATGAATTGTAGACGAAAATCTGAATTTTCATGTCCCACATGGAATAATTGGAATCGGACAGTTCTAGTGGAATCTACAGCTTCCCCAGTCCACATCTACTCTCATTTTTCAATCTCAACGATGAATTTTGCTTCGGAGCATGACCCGCCTTGCCAGTCTTCCATGGTGCCACTGGCATTTCGTCATGTCTCCTCCAGACAAGCAGAGGAGGGAAACATCCATTTCTATGGTTATTACTGTGGAGTGAGATAATTTTGACAAAAAAATTAGGATACGAGTGAATGCAGTATGAATTTCATAAAATCACTGACTTGGGACACGGGGTTTCCAAACTTATGACAGGTACTGTAGCTTTTATCCAATCAATTTTTTTGCTCTTTTTCCAATCAAAATGTAAGCCTGCAAGATTAAACACGTTTGGAAAAATACAAGCACAAAAATCAAAAATGCTCTCTTAAAGATGACCCGATTCCTTGATCTTCATAAGTCAATAACTTGGATTACCACAGAAAAAACAAGTGTCATCCCAGAGGTGACAAATCCTGCGAATGAGGTGGCCAGAAGTCAGGTCCACGCCCTCCTATTCCCCGATTTGGAAAAAGCTCGTCTAATCAAGTACGCATAAGCACAGTGACATGGTGCCAGGTTTTGCTAAAAGAATTCAGGAAACTCTCCGTCACATTTAGAGCAGCGACTGATAGTAGCATCTACTCAGCATTTTACTTTAGTAGCATTGGGTGATAGACGTGTTCATGATTTCCTTGAAAATGAAAAATGCGTTCTCTTCTATTCTAGAACCCAACATATCGCACCATGCCACCATTTCTTTGTATTTGACAGGGTCAGTCCAGTTCGGATTTGAATCCGTCACTGTTTGAAATTCTGATGATTTATTTCACCTTTAACAAAAGTGCTGACTAAATCGTTGAAGAGAATGTTCGAAGAAGTTGGAGGCTCTGCCAGGGTGTCTCAAAGCCCATGGACAAAATTGAGTCTGTTGTGGTGGTCTTCATTGAAGGTGTACTCCGGATGATTTTATAACATGACCTCAATAGCATGTACATTGGAAGATAAGTCATTCGACGTGCCTCTCTGCAGTGAAAGTTCATTCGTTAAGTAGCTAGAGCTGAATGAAAATACGTGATGACGACATTGGTGAACCGTGCATGAGGACAATAGTATGGTATGGGAGCAGGATGGAAGCATGCAAGCAAGAGTCAGATTTTTAGACGACTATTTATATTGAGATTTGCAATTAGCAACTTAGTGAAATTTCGACAGGCCTTCATTAAAGATCACTTTAAACATGCTACTGTCAAATCGCCTAAGTTAATGCGCTTGGAATGCTGCTTTTGGCAAACACAATGTAAATAGAATATTATAATATTGAGTTCCATCAGACCTGAATAGCTGCCATTTTATCCAATATCAGGAATCATCAACAGGCCAAGTTCACATCGCTCAACATTGGCACAATTCCCATTTCAAGTTGAAACTTTAAAGTTGTACTTCGGTCAACTATCGAAATCCATATCCATTTCATCTGAAGAAATCTGAAGTTCGTTTCGAGAATTAGTTGATAGCAGCATTTCAAATTTGGCCTGACTTTCATCCAGCTTTATAGAACATGTACATCTTTTAGCGAGAGAAAATTTTAATTAATTTCCGTCCCATTTTCAAGCATGGTATAGCCTCCTTCCTCAAGTGGAGTAAAAGCTGTCTGATTTTGCAATATTCCTTCAACATCACAGTTTGCTTATCTTAGATATTTTATTTTATCATTTTATTTGAAGCATACAGAATATGCAACACTGTGCTTCGTCGGTTTAATTAACTGTAGGGTTTAATTTTCAACTGTAAGGAATGTTGTAGAAGGTAAGTTTCTTAGGATCGCCCGTTTTGCTTGTGCACTTGTATGCGCAGCATTGTGCCATTTTAGACATTTTGCATCTGTTCAGGAACATGAACAAGTGACTTCCTGTCAATGACTTTAGATCTCGCATTTCCTACAGTTTATTTTCTCCCTGTGCATTGATCATCTTGCGCACGTCACCTAGCATGCTCACAGTGGCGTGTCAGATCACTGGCACGTATGACGTCATCTCGTCTACTAAAGTTGATGATTTCGGCTTATTGAGGAATCAGAAGTGCGGCTAAGTTCGCTGGAGATTGACCACTATGCAAAGAAGCCATTGAGACAACGTTGGAAATTTGACCGAACTACACCTTTGAATAGGGAGTTGTGTCGATGTTGAGAGATGTGAACTAGGCCTGCTGATGATTACTGATATAGGATGAAATGGCAGTCATTCAAATCTAGTCCCATTTTTCAGGTGAGGATGCAAACCAATTTAATTATTCCATTTAGACTATTTATGTTGACAACATTGCTAAAACTACCGGTTCATCGCATAGCAGTTTTAGTCAGCGACTCGTAGCAGCCGTAAGAAGGTTCTTGTCAATTCACTCTCATTGGGAAGATCACCAATGATGTCAGGAACTTTTGCATTGCTTTTACACTTTGACGATTCGATTTATGCGACTTTGAGCAGACTGATTCAAGCAGTTGGAGTCAGACTTTCAATTACATGCAATAAAAAGGAAACCGAAAAGCCTCCGGAGTATACCTTTAAATTGTTGCAATATTAGGAACAACACGCTATCTCAGTCCATGCACTTCTGTTCTGATAAATGAAAGAAACATTTGCGTGGACTTTTGGAAACCTCAGCAAAAATGGAAAACAATCAGGCTTCATCCGTCACAAATCGCGTTTCTTTACTGTCTTAGATGTAAATGAAGAGATGAATAATCAATGAGGAGAATGCTTGTAATATTTAGGACGCTTTCTACCATGTCTCCCAAATTACGCTTCACCATGTAGACAATAAATCCGAGGGCGCGTTGTGTCCAAGGAATGATTGTCTATTATGGATCGACATTTAGGTCCATTTTGTTATGTTACCCATCATATTTACGATCAATCGTTTCCATGACATTGTTACCCACCATATATGTAGATACCGGCGCTGTGGTCTTGTTGTAAGGTATTCGCTCTGTGTCCCGGAGACCTTGATTCAAACCTTGGTCTAGTCCAAACCTTATAACTTAAAATTTCTGAAATATGTACACTGCACAAAAAGAATGAGACTGGGATGAACAACAACTCGGCGACATGGAAGAAAGGCTCCAAGTCTAGGGTTCTTCCGAGAATAAACAATGCTTATTTATTTTACATGAAAAGTTATGGAAAAATTTCAACATTTTCATCAAAACTTACGTGTGCCCTAAATCTGACTAACCGGTCATGGCGGTCAAAGTTTCTCATATGTGAATCATAACTGAAATGACATCCTCCGATTTTTATTCTTGTTAATTAGTCCTGAAAAGATCAATGAATATATCACACCAACATTTGATAAACTAATGAACAAAAGGCACTAATGAGTGTTATACAGCATGAGCACGGCATCTTCTGTGTTCAAGGAGGAAAACATATTCAAAAGGAGTATCATTTTTTGAAAATCAACGACATGACTGACCATAAAAGATGAAATCAGAAAATCGCCTTGAGAATCTTTTTAAGGCAAACTGGAATGTTATACTGCTTAGCATCGTTTGCAATGGGCAGTCATGCGAAAAATGGGAACATAAATCTGTGACTACGAGATCAACTTTTATAATTTTCCTTCATGCGGTCTACACACTAGCTAAACTGTCCATTTTCATTAATATTCAGTGACATCTCTAACGTGGACTTTACTATGCATGAAAATTTTGAATTGTATTACATTTCCATCAGAACTTATCTCGAGATAAAGACAGAGAAGTCCTGAACTAGACCCACTGTCAGAGTCCAGACTGATGCCATCCTACTTATCTTATGTCCACTCTAGGCTTCGATAGCTTTGATATCCAATCTCTAAGGCCATTTCTACTTATCATGCAGATGTTACTCTTGAATATCACTTTTTTATTCAGCTGCATATATTTACAGGGCTATAGAAACTTATCGTACCCGGTCCGTGTAGATATTTCTAATATATACAATACATGCATGACACCCATCACTTTAATATAGGAATAATAGCCATTGATATAGGGTTTTATCGCAAAATCCGAGGGCACGTTAGTGCAATTAAAGCCCAGTATCAATGGCTACTATTGTTACTATAAACCTGTTGCATTTACAGGGCACTAATGATATCTTTTACACTAAGACCCACCAGCAAATTCATAATTATTTTTTTGACACTTACACCGGTATGAAGTATTGCAGTGATATTGACAATTTTGTGATCTATTACTATTAGGGTGCTGCACTCCCATTCACCCTGGGCCCATCGACACCGAATTCTTAAGGGCATCGAGATCTCGGAAAGGGTGAAGTTGGTTCCCCCTGAATTATTCTTCAAGTGTTGTTCAGAATTCTTTGATAACTGCAGTACGAAATGTGTGAACTTTTCACTGGTGGTATTCATTTGCCCTAACACGGTTATCCCCATACTATAAATTCATACCGGATTTTGGCTGCAAATTGCCTTTGCGACTGACTTTTATGGACCTAAAATGCCTTCATATATTGAAATGTCACGTCTCAGTATAAAAAGATATTAAGAAAATTTTCATGCATAGAGGTTGAAAAATCGCAAAATTCAGATCTTAGAAAAAAATCAAAAAAATATCACAAAATTGAATTTCCAGGCCAAATCCCGAAGAATTAAAGAAAAAATGTGAAAATTCATTCAAAAGATGTATTGTCTAGGTCATGCGGCTTCGCTTAAAATATTTCGGTGATAAAAATCCGACATTGGGCGGATCGACCACATCCTCGTGCCGGTATAGTGATGTAGTTGAAATTTTCTTTTTCTTGCAACGTCTCTATCAAGGCAGGAAAACCTTAGTAAAGCATATGGAACGTCTATATGAGAAAAAAGCGATTATTAGTATTTTTCATGCTTACATTGTTTCTTGGATACAAGGCTGGATCTCTCTCAGCCAGACGAATTTCAATTAGACAACTTGAACTTTCTATACTCGTAAATCTGTCTATAGAGCAACTGTTAACATCAATGTTGTGGAAAGGTTGAAAGATGAACAACTAGTAAGTTCACGTTCTTCGAAGCGAAAGAGAAAATGCGGATACAATATCTGATGTCAAAATATATGAAACTATAATAAAGACTTGTGTAATCTTAAAAAGAAGCTACGATATGTAACAACGATTTTGAAATAAGACTTTCACCAAATATTTCACTTCCCAGATTTTCTCTGCAAAAAATTGCTGCGAATTCTAAAATACATCGAAGACTGTCAGCGGCATTTTAGCACGAATCAGCGAAGCGGACTATCCTCATGTCACTGTAACCGATCTCAAGCAGGAAAAAAGTTAATTTTATGCAAATTATGCCTCTATCCTATGCTGGAGTTGCTCAATCAAGCGTATCAATGAGTAATTATTTCTTTCATTCCCATTCTTTGATTTGATCAGAAGCAGGAGAAAGACTACTTCGAGCTTAAAGTTGTTTTTGCTAACAAGAAGTTTGGCAACGTTGACGGTTTGACAATCGACACCTCGGATTAGAATCACTAACTTTTGCGTCTAGCATACATGTACACCAATGATGTGCAAATCCTGGTTTGGGAGGCGACTTCATTCTGTCTCTCCCTCAATGCCTGATAAGACATCTTTGCGTTAGGGACAAATCGTACGCTGAAAGATTTCATGTCATATCAATGTCGTTAACGAGCACTGTTCTACCTCATTCGTCATTCCGGGTCCAGTTACCAATTTAAACGTAGTGACAAGCTCTGAGAAAAAAGATTGCGAACCTATACACATACAGTGCACAACTCTGCGATTGACGGGCAATGAATTTCACACGACAGAAATAGCTTCCTCATCAGTCACTTTTCATCGCCATAGCTCGCAAATTTCACATCGCTTGTCATTCTCTGAAGATGGCTCTTGACAAATACAGTCCGTTTCATAAAAAGTGGATCATCCTGAAATTTGACTAAATAAAACATAAGTATGATACTGAAAGCATTTTTCATGTTATTTCATGTCCCTAATATATTTAAATGTCCTTATATAATCTGATAAGCTATGATACAGTAACGGTTCTTAAGAAGCTAATATTTTGTGGCCCTACCCTTATTGTCAATGACATTACCAATTCGTCTAGGCATTGATTCGATGATATCGTTGATTTTTGACTGATCTAACTTTCTCCACTCTCTTTTTAACAGTGACGTAAGTTGTGATACGCCATCTGTAGGTAGCAGTAAACGACGAACGTTACGTTTTAGAATACTCCATACATTTTCTATGGGATTCAGATCAGGAGAACGAGCTGGCCAAGATAATGTCCTAAGCCCTAATTGAGACTTGCATAAGTTGACTCTACTACTCCTGTGACACGTAGCATTATCATCCATAAATAACCAAGTCGATGGATCACCAAGTTGATCTGTCATTTGGCCAACGTTCATTCGTAAAACATTCACATAGCGTTCAGAATTCATGGTTCCTTGCTGTATGTGAAGTTCAGAGCGGCCATTGGTCCAAATGCCAGCCCAAATCAGTAGAGTCGCACCACCTTGTACCTGGGGACGATGTAAATGTCTCGGAATTTCCTGATCAGATTTTATCCATAATCTCAATCAACCATCACTATCCTTCAGACGGACTGATGCCTCATCAGACCAGACAACCCGATCCCATTGATTTCGCCAGTGACAATGACTCATTGCCCATCTGAGACGTCTTTTTGTATGCTGATCTGATAATTCGATCTGAGAGGGCCTCTTACAGCTCTTGAAATTCGACTCAATAAGTCTTCTACGAATAGTGGACTTAGAAATACATGTAGACGAGTCTAGTGCAGCCATCTCACTTAACGAGAGACTTGGATCAACTTTAACAAATCTCAAAATCAGGCGGTCTCTACGTTTGGATGTTTTGCGTGGACGGCCAGAGCCCTCTTGACGACAGAGTCGAAAATCATCATTATGCCATCGATGCACATTTGTGTAAGGGACATTTAGTCGCTTGCTTGTAGCTCGCAAAGAAAACCCTAGTTCTAGCAAGGCTGACACTTTGCCTTTTGTGAATGCGATCTCGTTATTGTTCATTTGTGCTTTGTATTGTTTTCAACCGGTAAGAGATAGATTTCTAGCTGAAAACAATCAGGAATGCTGCCAACACCACCGCAACGAAGTCAGGAAGCTATGGAACATGAAGTCCAGTTAATCACATGTAGCAGTTACAATATTGTTGATGAATGATGGTGCTATACTGGCTCTGATTGACCGATTTTCTTTATTTTGTTTTGCTTGATAGCTTTTGGCTTGTAGAACAACATATTACATAACAAAGGAAACAAATGTAATTTTATAAGAGTGAGGTATGATTTTGTGTAACATTGCTAAATGAAGATCAAATTATCTACTATTTTTTTATCTATAACAGGAAAACAACTCAATATTCATGCTTGAAATTTCCAACAATAATATTAGTAAGCACAACTGACATATCTTCCAAATTTCAGAGAAATTCGTTCAAGTTTGGCGGAGTTAGACAAAGTTGAAGTTAAGGCGATGTTTAAGGGTGATCCATTTTTTATGAAACAATCTGTGAATGACTAGAATACTACACTCAAAGCTTCAAATCACTATGAAGCGTCTCAAGGCAAATATTGAAGTTGAACGGCAGAAGCAATTAAGGCTTGTGCATGTACATGGATATCAAATTTAACACAATATTTAGCTATCTTCCACGACTATATTCTCTACTTTGCCAGTTAGACATCATCAAGCCTTAGTATTTAAGATCGACGATTTGTAGATGTTCAATGCTGAAAAATTATGTTTACAGTTGAATGTGAGTCTACACTGAAAATTGGAAATGCCATGCTGATAGCTGAATTTGCAAGACAGGAACGAAGATGTAAATTCAGAAATAATTTAAACTTTCTAGATTCTTTAGGGTGTTATCAAAGTTAACCAAAACTCAAAATAATATTTCAGTAGAAAACACCAACTACATGAAAATCTATTTTCCAATCAAAGACATCAGTGATTAACCTTCGCCCGGCAAGGCTCGAAGACGTCCCAATGGAAACTTTTTTGAAAAAGCACTTCAATTAACTTGTCTGACTTCAATTAACTATGAAGCAGTCACAAAAATTTATCAAGGCAATTTCAAAACTACCCAATGTGCATCTTGGAGGTAACTGTTGATAAACACCAATCAAAGGTCAAACATTTAGATTTTTCAGTTGATGACCACGATGAAAAAGCAGATGTGAATTTTTATGTAAAATAAGAATGCATGAGCGAAAATTCTTGTTAACAGTTCAGAAAAATACTTTAACAAATTCAAGGTTATCTTAGTTTAGACGATGATTTATGGTTACGCAAATCATTTTTTTCCTATTTCAAAAAACATAGTGGGAAAATATTCAAATCCAAGGTTACTATGTTAACGTTTTAAGTTACAAGTCAACTTGGCTTCCTTTACTGAACATATCGCAGCAAGAGTGATGCTACAGACAGATTTCTCATAATTCTGCAGATCACATTTCTCGTAATTCCACTACTCACTACATGTTCATTGCAGTCAGTGTTTTCTGTCGTCCCAATCATCGCACATTGATTAATACTTGGCTGCTCGTGATAAACAGCACCACAAACTACAACAACCCTCATTATTACTGAATTTTAAATTACATTTCACTTTTTCTTCTTGGATGAAAATGTTGATCATTTCTTGCACCTTAATGACCTTCACTTAACTGACCTAATCTGGTCTGATAGAAAACGGATAACTGCGATCTAATTTACCACCATCGAAGCGTAATCATCGTATATTCGAATTCAATGACGTGCGCCGATGAAAAAGTAATCAGATAAACATTCATGTTTGCCTGCCACCAATGGCAAAACAACAAAACCAACAGCGGTTGCAACAGTCGCGACTGATCTATCGCTTTCGTTTTCCTCCCAATGCTCGTCCTTATGATGCCACTCTCATTTAACAGAATGGCGGTTGATGCGTCCTGAGAATCGTCGATTCGTACACTTGACAGAAAAAGCGTGAGCTGTGTGATCAGCTCATGAGACATAAAATTAAAGATACATTTCCGTCTCGTTGCGGAGTCTCATCTACTCCTCCATAAAACACAAGAAGAGGTGAGGCAAAGGGAAGGAAAAATGGAGGCCGAGATCATTCTCTGACGTCCGTGAATTAAGTTGGTTTATAATTGACTTCCAATTCATTTCAAGGAAATTTGAATGTTAATAATTATGAAATTATGACGTTAATTACGTGAGTGTGCGTGTCTGAAACACAATGCGCATCGACATATTAGTAGATTGGTGATATTCAAAAATCAAACCACTCGATTCATTAGGACACAAGATGAATTTAAGAAATACGGCATCAAAAATGAGTATCTTCAAAAGTTCTGAGTTGGTAAAAACGGTTTTCCTTGAGAGAATGAGTCAGTGTGGTGAAATGGGTTTCAGAGTGCTGATAAGACGTGAGTATGAGAGCATGAATTAGAGCATGAAATGAGTACAGATTATTTCCGTTTTACAAAGAACAGTATTTCATATGAATACTTCCGCATTGATGACTTCCATACTGAAGATGTCCGAATACCGTATTATTTTAATGACTTTAGTCCGAATCGATGTATGTTCTGACAAATAACGATGAATCGCGCGATCACAACTGCAAGTAGAATGTGCTACATGAACATCCGATACTTTCCTCTTCTTCTACATGCGTAAATACAAGTCTAACATTAGTAATAAAATGAATACGGTAGCATCAGGAAGCAAATTGGGTTTGACGGACTACTCAGTCGATCATGATATAATTGACCATGCGATTTCATCAAGTTCACTGCGAAAGCGAATATCTCCAGTTATTGTACAGGAATGAATAAATAAACGTTGTTTTTATTCGGCACACACTAAGCGTGAATCCTTTCTTCCATGTGGCCCAGTTGTTATTTATATCCCACTCTCGATCTCTCTGCTGAGTGTTCAGCAAGAATGCGTAGTATACCTATTTTAGAAGTCTCAGGTTTGACCCGACCAGGGTTTGAAACAAGGTCTCCCGGACAAAGAGCGAACATTCCACCATAAGGCCACAGTGTCGGTTATTATTGGGTTTTATAAATTACTCAGATCTCAATAGCACTCTGAAGCCCAGTTCACCACACTCAAGAGTAGCCGTTTTTACTTACTCAACCTATGAATTTGACATTTGAATCGCATCATATTGACCATCCGTACAACAAAACAGCATAGAAACGATTGCTTAACCAAGGAAATAAGTGCAAAAGTATATTGGCTGGACATTGTACGCAAGTAATACATAACTTGTTACGAAGTCATAAAATTACCGCGTCAAAATTGTGACTGTTATGTCAATATAAACGTTTACTCATTCGCAGATTGCGTGAGCCGAAAGGCGGGCAAAGATTGAAAGGAGTTAAAGATTGATCAGTCAGGTTTCGTATAGCTTCCAGGAGGCAAGATTCACAAACAGTGCGAGGCCTGTCAAGGGAAGGCTTGTCATTACATAAACTCCATGACAATGCTTTATCAATCCGGTGAAATATGTATCCATCAGGAGTAACATCGCTTGATGACACACTGGGATCTAATCTGGATTTCGACAATTCTAGAATATCTGATGAGTTACCTTAGACGAAGATGCTGATCTCGTCGTAATTGGACCTCAGTCTTCTTACGTTGAAGAAGCTGATCTCGAGAAGGGTTTTAAGCTAGACGGCTTGACTGCGTTTATTTGTGAGTCTTTCTCACTATCATAATTTTTCATAAAATATCAATTAATTAAGCAGACATTATACTGCACAACAAAGTGATACAAGAAACTTGAGAAGGCATTAGAAATATAAATAATAGCAACAAAGCTGAAATTATATAATATGCAAAAAAACACTTATAGGCACATCTCGAATATCTTTATAGGCACAAATGAAAACTCCTTCGCCGCAACAACGGGTATAAGTCAGGTAGGCCACAGAGGAACAGGATGCGGCTACACGGGCTAGGCTCATCAGTAAAGCTACCAAGGCAGAACGGGACTGCCTCCTGAAGCATTACCAGAGGGTTCAGAACCCTCGAACTGCCTGACGCCCGTATGCCGTGAATACTTTGGTTTTGTCACAGCCTATAGTCCGCCAGCCAGAGCGAGTTTCTGTAGGAAGCGAGGGTGAAAATATGACTTCCACAGAATGAAATACACCCTTTGCATACCATGAATCTGCGTGTCTGCCGAGATTTAACTGGTTCCTCTTCTTTTCAGACAGGATCAAAGAAAAACACATGTTAATCCAATGGGACGCAAATTGCAATACTAAGTCAAGATGAAATTTTCTATATTTTCAAAATACTGAATCTAGACCCATAATTTTTGACATGGAATGTGTTCAGGTAATTTCCTATGATATGCATGTGTTATTATCATGTTCTGATCGTCGATGTATGCGAGAATGTGGTTAAATAAGGATAAAAGTGCTCAAAATAATTGCGCTTGCCGACATCAGGAGGTCTGCCAAATCTGAATGTGTCAGGCTTCATAGACAGATATTCCAGAACATATTAAGAAACGACTTGAAGACATTCCATGTCAAAAATTATAGCTCCGTTCCGTTGAATGGTTGCATCGTTCTCCAGACCTTATATTTCCGACTTCTTTCTTTGGGAGCATTATGACATTGTGTTCAAGAAGCACGACCACAGCCTACATTGGAGATAACAACTTTTACATCTGATACTTAAAAGAGGGCTAGACACCCTTGTTCGTGCTGCTTTCTCTGTACTGAACAGGAAGGCAACCAATTTGAGCCAGAATTTCAAGTATCATCATATGGTGATGCTCATGACTGCTATGTTATCAAAATAAATTCTACCTCCACCTAAGACAACTTCTTGACTTAGGCAGCAGCATTTTTTCCATATCTCTTGCTTTTGTTATTGTTTTTTGCCAACAATAAACTTTGATGAAAAAAATTCTACATTTAAGTAAGCAATGTCTCATTAAAACGAGACTACCTTTTATGACTCACCCAGCATACAAATGGGCGCCAGAAAAAGGGAGTACTCCCTATATCCTCGTTTCATTAGTTATGAGGATCTACAATATTTCACAAACCAGTATCAATTAATGAAAGCACCTGTACTTTCTCAGAGATAGCTTTATAAGATTCACAGATTCAGTGCCTCACTTCAACATTCGAGATTTAATTCCAAAAGTTGTCATAAAACTAAGTTAGTGTTGGCAATTGCCGATGACATTATATGATGAGGAGACAGGAATGTCGAAGCCGCGCACTAGAATCTCGAAAATCATTTCGTCATTTAAGGGTCAAGTATTATTGAGATTATGTTATCAGAGTAGACGGATTGAGTTGTATTCGTGGGCGTAAAGCTCGTGAGCACTCAGACATCCTTCAAATTCACAACACCAGAAGAGGATTCCCCGGCAAGTCTTCGACTTTCACTCGATCCTTTGGACAGAAAGTGAAGTCAGCATCTGAACGCAATTTCAGCATCACGTGCTATTAACTGTCGCACTAATACAACATTAAACTCCTAATAGCTAGGTTGATTATTTTGATTGTTTATGTATGCAGGCCTCCCAACGAATTTTAGTGAGAATATAGGCTAAAATTATAGGTCCCAAAAAAATATATAGGCTTTTATAGGTTTTCATAATCTTATTATGTATAGGCATATTATTGTTTAATTGAAATTAAATTTATCATGTCATCAATCTTGTTCAATTACATGTGAAACTCCAACCAAACTAATATGATCGTTCACGTAAATTCGATTGCAATTAATAAGTAGGTTTATTATGAGAAGTAGATAAATTACGTAAATGACAAAGTAAAATACGTTGAAAATTGAAGTCAACGACTATCACCTAATACATGCATTAATACGTTCAAGTGCTATTTAACTTTATGAATATCTTGTACATGTAGGGAGCTATAAAATATTGACATTCATTATAAAAAAACAACTCTATTAAAAAATTACAAACTTCTCGGTTATTAGAGAAAGCAGTCTTTGGAAATTAAGAAAAATACTTCGTGAATTGTAAAGTTTTGTATAAAATTTACTTACAGCTTTACCGACCAGAAAACTTCAAAACAAACAGTTGTAAAAATGTCCAATCTTTCCACTAAAAAGTTAGAAAGTTCAACAACTGAAAATGTGACACTAGTTAAATAATCTATACAAAAAATGAGGACAAGCAAATTGCTATCACTACAGTCAACTATCTCTCATCAACAGAGTTGAAGTTCGTTATTACAGTCTTTTTTTCTTTATTGTCATTTCGTGGTAAGTTGTCATGAGCTGCCGCTTTTTATTCTGTAATTCAAGTTGCTTCTTTGCGGATGTTTCGATTTTTTCTTTTGCCAATCGCAAAAGATCTGATGCTATACTGATGCCATCCATATCATTCTTTTTTATGCTTTCATCGAGACGGGTTTGTGCATCCTTTAATAGAAGATTGGCTCTCGACGTTTCAACGTTAATGTTTTCTTCGTCTTTCGCAATAAGACATGTTTGCGCGTCCATTTTTTCTATTTTTCATTGTGTTCCTTTTCTGCTTGAATTTCTTTTTCTTCGCGTTCTTTCTTTTCCTGTTTAAGTTTTTCCGCCTTTTTCCTTTCTTCCTCCAATTCCTGTTGATAAACCTTCGAAGATACCCTCGCCACGCTGATAAGGTCTTTTGTGATGGGAACGTTTGTAATGCCATCAAATGATCGGACAGTGTCTTTACATGCTCTTATTCCGATTACAGATTTTGCAGAAAGCGCTGTTCTATCCGTACCAAGCAATCATTTATTAACTGAAAGTCCCCTTTCTGAGTCGGCATTGCTGTGAGCCAATGTGAGAGCTGCTTTTACGACACGGGAAAGATTCGGGTATTTCTTTCTTCCACTTACTAATTCATGTTCTAGTATCTGAGACCAGAATTCATCAATGCGGATTTCATGAATGTCTGACTTAACTTTTTCTTCACCGTACAATTTCCATTCGTCGATGATTTTCACGATGTCGTCATCTTTGAGAAAAGGCATCGCTTCTGCTATGATTTTGATATAGCGGCATCCTTTCTTGTTGGATTGTTCTTTTGGATGTAGTACGCGGAGGGCTCGAAGTATTTTGTTATCATGTGGAAGCTTATCGATCAAGTACTGCGATGCAGTTTGGTAGAACGACAGTATCTGTTTCATGACTTCATCCTTCGATTTCGATTCGACCTTCTCAATCGCGTCTCTGACTGCATGTCCGATTTCAATATCTTCATTAGCCAAATGATTCTGTGACACATCGATTGATTTCAACTTCTTTGAGTTTTCTTTTACATAACTCTGGTTTTGAAAGCGGAACAAGACAGACTTTATCAAATCACACATAGAAGGATATAGATAATGTATCAAGGGGCCTTCTGTTTGAAAGACGATGAGATATTTATCAAAAAGCGGTTTCACACAAATGAGAAAATGGAGTTGAACAAGCAATTTTTCATTTCTTAGTTTCTGACAAATACGCTTATACCTTGCTGTCGACAGGACTCCGCCTTTTGAGGATGGAACCACTTCCAAAAAGTACTTCTTTAGTGCAGTCAATTTGTCCCGAATTTTGATAAGGGCGTCCAACAACGTCAACCACCTTGATTGCGCGTATCTAATGAAACCATTTTCATCTAAATCTAATTCCACTTGAATTGATCAAAATCTTCTCGTCGACAAGACGATATTTTGAAGAAATAGTACAGATCAATAGCAAGTTCCTCACATTCCAGTCCATACTTTTGAACAGCTGCTCTGAATGCATTGTGCACAGTGTGGATGGTACAGAATCCAATATCAACAAGACCTATAGTGAAAGGATTTTATATAGCTTTAAGCCAACTTATGAAAAAATTCAAAACTTTTAAACATGTCCACGCAAAATCATTAGGGTATTTTTTGGGTCTCGCACAGACTTGAAAGCAGCCCAATAGAGTTGGGAGATTAAACTAGTTTCAAATGATATTCTAATTCAGCGTTATGTTTTCCTTTCATAATATTTTGATGATTCCAAAGTCAAAATACAAAGAGTGTAGCTTACCTTCTTCATCAGGAGCGAAGTTATTAACTATAGATAATAATTTCACTTCTGAATGACAAAGGGCAACAGTTAAAATTGAGTTATACATTAAACATCTAGTGTAAAACATCTTAATTGTAGGCAACCGGGTCTCCCAACTCCATAAATTTTGCATGAAGTCCATAAACAGTCATTTTATTAACTATTTTAAGTTCAGGTTTTCCACAATTATAAAAACATGTACATGTATGTTCAATTCAACAACAAATTATAAAATGGATAAACAATACGAACAGTTCAACAACCAGACTGAACCAATCGAAAATGATTCAAGAGTAATAACTGCTGATCATTGGGCACACGAGGAACAAAATTAATCACCGACCTTCAAAAGACGAATAACACACAATCTGAAATCAGATAGTATTAAAAATTGCTTTCCTGATCGATAATCAAGAAAACTTACGTGATATGTAAAATAGCATAAGAAATGTGATCATCTCAGTTAAAAATCATAAGAAGTCCGAAAAAATAGGTTTATATAGGTTTTATAGGTTATTTTTTAAAAATATGTCAGTTTTTAAAAAAATAGGTTTTTATAGGTTTTATAGGTTTTATAGGTTTTTTTGGGAGGCCTGATGTATGTGATGATATGAGTTTCACCATAAACAGAGACAAAATATCCATTTAGCGATCCAAAAATGCTCTTTATTAGCGAATTCGACATTAAGTTTTGATGATCATCAAATTCATGCGATGCAAATTCACAGACAGTTCGTTGAGGATATCAGCGTGAAATAAACTCGGAAGAAGCATGAAGTGCGCTTCAGAAGGCAACTCTTTATTAAGTTTCCAATTGCAAAGCCAACTGGGTTTTGCAGTCAATAGATGAAATCTTAGATGACACTCTTGATTCTGCTGTTTGCTCATTGCTAATTACTCATACCTTCATTTATCACCATTTAAAATCCATGAGACTAATACTCTATTCGTGATTTTTCTTCTCATACTGTAAAGCAAAAATCAGAGCATGTCATCACAATTCATCAAGTTTTGGTTTCACTATTACAATAAATGTGGTGACCGACGGAAAGTTAGGATTCATTCGCGAGAATACTAAATCAGAATTGAATGTGATTAGCGCTACGTTTCAGAAAAAATATATATTTTAATTACTTAATTCTCAAAATTTTTAAACAAATGAAATCACATCATTTTCTTGGGAAGATTATGCTATTATCTGCACGAGTTACGTTGCAACATTACAAAAGCTACAACGAGCTAATATATAATCAGACTTTCGTAATAGCGAAAGTGTTTAAGGAACATGTTTGCACAAAAAGGGAAAATTATAATATCCCCTCAATTAGGTGAGAAAACATGGTGCAATTTAACTTATAAAAAGGGGATGCTTTGGCGCAGCGTCATCATTTTTGCATAAAAATAATTTGTGTCTACTTTACTATACTTTTCCACCAAGTTATTTGTTAATAAAGTGATTTGTAATTCAGCACAAAATACTGAGATTTCGAATAGCGTGACAAAAATTGTTCGGTTATCAGTTTTATTCAACTCGCATAAACAGGCGTCGTGATGCGTGGAGTTTTTCAACATTGGGTGAAGGAGCTCCACCTTCTTCAATACTTATAATTGCTAGTAGGATAACTATGACACTTGCTACATAGCAAAACGGATCATAAAAGGAGTCTATTCTGATCCAACAAAGAGGAAGCTGTGCTACCTCTTTGTCAAAGAATATATGGAGAAAGTACATTCAAAAAAGGAACATTAAACTAATAGATAGCTTCTTCGCCACATAAAATTTAACGAAGTTGTGAGTCGAGCTTCTGAGTATATGAGATGCGTTTATAACTTCATGGCTAGGGTTAAAAACCATGGGTTGTTTTCAAACTAATGCTTTTTGGGTCAACAGCACGTTGTTTTTAGAATTATTTTCAAATGATGACATGCAGTACAAAATTTATTCAAACAAGCAAAAGTAGATTGGCCTTCACAATATATTATCTTCTTTAATTGCTGTATTTTGCTGAAGTTAAGATGGATTCCACAGAATGCATTAATGCTAATGGCCACACTAAACAAGAACACAAGAGAAGTATCACATGCTGTATCTGTATTCTCAATATGCATTGTCAAAGGGACAGAAGAACTGTTCAAAACTGCTTCTGAAATAATGTTTTTAAACATGGTTTTACAAGTCTTTGTTTTCAAACATGGTCTTAACCATTATGAGTTTTAATGCCGCGTTATGAAACCATTTTCTATGGTCTCCACGGAAGCGATCTGACATACAAAGTAACTCTGAAATTCAAATGTGATTTGCTTGCAACGAACACGAACGAACATTTTTCGGTACAAGTGTTTATGTGCATCAAATCAGTGAGACAATTAAATCAACGAACACATTTTTTGCGCCGATGCATTACAGCACCATCGATGTTACGAGTTCAATAGTGGAAGAAATTTTGTCTCTTCGTAAACAATTTAAAAATCAATCCCAAGATCACAAATGCTGGCAAAGATCTGACACTACGGTTGCCATGCTTCTGTGTGCTGTCTCTGTTGTTGTGTTTTTATGACGAGGGTCAAAATAATGTTATGTGGCTGAGAACAAACGTCTGTCGTCTGCATTTATAACTACATCGTAAACATTATGAAGCTAGGAACATTAAGAACCAGAAAGTTCTAAATTCCGAAACTAGGGTTTCAAAACTTACGTAGTATCGGTGTGAATGCTCCTCATTGCATCTTTTCACTGAATTTGCTATATTCATTTCCTTCTCGTAACATTTCATGGAAGGTGGATCTGAGACTAAGTTTTGATGAGTTATAATCGAATTCATTACTTTTTCAGAGAACTGGCTTTGGAAAAGTCAATACAATCACTAATTTAATGAATGCAGGCAAATATAGCGCTTATTTCTGACATTCACTCCTCAAATGGCCCTCAACCTTAGTCATAACAGTTTTGACACAAAATTACCAAATGCAAGTACTCAGTACAACCGGCTTTGTGACAGTTTGCGCTCTAGTCTTTCGTTATTTTTATTCAGAACCACGTCGTCCTTTAAGAGCATTTGTCGGCTTTACTGAGCGAAGAAGATTTTCAGCAAGCTAACAAACTAAATTTCCCCCCCGGAGAAATCAGAAAAAGACAACATCTGTTGTGGAAAAGCTTTGGCATCGAAAATAGACGCATTCAAACAAACTCGATCCACATTATTCCTAAGAACGGCTATACAATCGGTTTAATTTTGTATTTGACAGTGTGTGATTCAATATTTGATTCAATTCAGTCTTTAATTATTTGCCCTGTTATAATCAATTATTATTGTTGAAGTCTTTTGCTTCGTGATGTCGTCAAACAGCTGGTGCAAAATGCTAAGCTGAGATCAAAATGGCAGCCTTCTTATCTTGCTTAGCTGCAACCATTTGGGTATAATCCTCACCAGAGTAAACAAAAGTTGAATAAAAAAGGGTCTTACGTTCGTAAGTTCGAAGATACACTGTAGTGCGATAATTCACGCCAGATCTGTTTCCATCAAAGTCATGTTGAGTGCCAATAACGACCGTGCAAAACGTAGCGACAAAGAAATCGTCTATTGTAACTCCAATGCCTGACATATGATCATTTGAGTTGCAAAATGATGGCCCTAGCTAGTCGCACATTATCTCTTTCTTCAGCACTGGTGGGGCCTATACATTTGAGCATTCCAACATGAAGCTTGTGCATCAGCAAGCATTGAATACACCGAATTGAAGGTGAGAACACGGCCTACGAAACGGCACAGCAGCTCATCGACTGTTACCTGTTCGTTTGGAAATAAACATGAATGGGGAAGCATTGCTTGTGGTGACGCATCATGACTGCGTCTATTCTGTCCGCTCTTCAATGACACATTACTTTTGCCAACGATTGCAATGACTTTAATCTTCATACATATTGATTACCTGTGACAGTGGCTTCTAACCTTTTCGGTCCATAACACATACTCTTTTCTTGTATCTACATTTAATGCGATTTGTAATTGAATTGCGCATGTTCAATACTTCTGCATTTTCTATAATTTCAGGAAACTTCGATAGCGGCCTGGAAACCATTACTCCATAAGATACAGTGAAATCTAGAATAGACCAATGCCAACCATATTGCTAATTTTTCGCGAACACCAAAGTGAAAATTGTTTCCTATTTCATTATAGTCCAATGACTATGTCTACTAGTCTGTCTACACACAAAATGAACTTTGTTGAACATCTTTGATATTGGAAAACACAGAAACATATTCATAGAACACAAATTTCAGAATTTTCGCAAATTTTTTATCGAATGTACAATGTACATTCAATTGTGCATACGTGCATCCGCGTGTACCACACATCGGACGATTGTCAAATGGAAATTTTTGTTTTGTCACAGAAATTAAGTCACAATAATGAAGGTTCCGTTTCACAATCGAAAAAGCAACGTTTAAATATTCAGTTTTAACTGTTGACGAGCGGTATGAAGATTGAACCGCATTTTCAATTGCCATCGGTGGAATTCTTGAACAAAAATATTTGATGTTATCTGTCTCTGTCGAACGAAGATCCCTATCAAGCTCCAGAGGCATTTCTATGTTGTTGTTGAAAATGCACAGACGCGTGATTAAAACGGTTAAATTCCTACTGCGACGAGAACGGAGATCGAGAACGAAACATTATTCTACGTTAGAGGTGAATATTTGAGATTCTGGAAGATCTTAACCTCAGATTAATCGATTTTGCTTCCATTCGAAAGTTTTCATTTAACTGTCATAACAAGTTTTTCTAGTGAAACTTTTTTCGAAGTCATTCTGGATTAGATATCAGAATTGATACAATCACATACATGTAAACCAAATTATTCATCGTCTGCATCAAGTAAAAGGAGCATAACATAACAAAACGAGTGATTGTTTTCATTTTCACATGAATTCCATAAAAAAGGACAACATATATGCAGAATGAAAGTTGGAAATGCAATTTCTTTATGTAGTCAGTAAGCACAGTGTCTCAACCTATCATTGGGAAGAAAGTTAATGAATCGAGCAAGATCTACACTGTAGACATGCAATGCAAGCTTAAGTGATTGATTAGAAAACATACAAGAATTTTAGAAGAAAACTACTATTTTGACTCAAAATTCCACCATCTAAATTTGAAAATTAACTTTCCCAATATACTACCAAAAAGTTCCAGTTTCAGTTTCTATCATATACACTGCACTATGGACTGTGTTTATCTGTAGTAGTATTTCATGCATTTTGACGCAAGAGCAAACACGAGATGTAATGTCAGCTATTGCTTAAAATGCTTTCAACTGTCTTGCCGTAGCTCTCGAGTCGATTGCTAGAATCATGACTAGAATATTTGCAAATACTCAGAAGTCCTTCGAAGCACGACTGAATAGCCCGATGAGTGACGTATTCTGACTGTTTTATTAATTGACTGCTCCCTTAGAATTTAGTCGCTGATCTCCACTGGACACAATGTGAGTGTGAATTAAAATGAGCGTCGGGTCGGGTTTCATGAATTTTGAAACCCTACTCTAACTAAAAGTCAACCCGAACCCGACCCGAAACCGTGGTCGGGTTGCTTCCAGAAATTTCCTATCGAACCCGATAGGAATATACCAGACCTGAATAATTGCATGACCTGAACGCGATCGTAGTACAGAAATCCAGGTAATTTTTAACTTCTATGAATAGAGCCTCATCACAGGTTCAATTCGACCTACTAAAACTACGTTGGTAGCATTTAGGAAGTGCATTCAGCAAGATTTATTTGCTTTCTCCTCTGGGAGTAAGCTGCATACCGACTATCTCTAAAGAATAGGAATGGTGACAAAACCGCTAAGTATAAGACAAGATTCAATTTTTCCAAGATATTCATAATTTCACAGATGGTCAATTTTCTAAATGTTAGGCAACTCCGAACGACGGATTGCTAATTATACTAGAGGATAAGAGAGGCTGTTCTACTACTATCCGAAGCCGGTCGAATAAATTATTTAATTTTTGCTTGACAACATCTGAAGTTCTTGTAAATTTCTATGCATTAATTAACACGCATGCCATGTTTCAGATTGCAGTAGTTGTTATATATTATATCTATCTATTTTCTGCTTTGTCAACTAAGTTCCTATAGTGGAGAAGCATATTCATCTTTTTTTCGTAGCAATGAGATGTCATTTTATTATATTTCGATATGAATTAAGTTCACTTGATCCATGTTGCGAGATTAGAGATTTACGTAAGAAGAAAAACAAGACCATATTGTATAGGCCCTATGATTCCTGGGTAGGATCGCTCATCTTGTGTGAATAGACCGTCACATTGTTCCTATGGAGCCCTCCAGAGTATAGATCTATTATCGCAACAGTCGAAAGAGTTCTTATTTGGACAGATGGTCCAAGTTCAATTACAAAAATCGGCAAGCCCACCACGTATTTTCATCTCTACTTTCTTTCACAGCATACTTTTCTTAAACTAGAATTAATTTGCAACCAGTTGCGGTCTCCTAATAATACCGTGAAAGCTTGGTGCATTCTTGCATCCCCTACAGGTGGGAAAAATACCAAAATTCTTACGTTATAAAATGCTGAGTAAAAATTTATGTCCGGATGCGCTTCAATTTTCATTTCACGATCTAGTAGTGATGGTGAAATATTTTGTGGAATAGCGCGACATAGCCGCGCGGTATGTTAACTAGAAGCTACTGAAGTAATCACTTTTTAATCGATGCCAGATGATGATATTGATCATGTTGTAAAAGAAATCAGAACCGTTTGGGAAAAAGCAAAACCACTCCCTAATTCAAGTAAGAAGTCTCTTACTTCGATCATACTGAAGACATTCACTGCGAATGCTACCCTACTAGCAAATATTTCGAAATGAAAATGTCGGCAGAAGAAATGAAAGAATAAACAAATGAAGTGAGCAGAAGGAAATGTTAGGAAGAGACAAGAAACCGATGAAGTTTAATTTGAATGAAGACCCGTCGATCTCTGTTAGTTAGGTGACCTGTAGGGATGCAAATTATCTCAAGATCCTGGAGGATTGGTTGACATGCATCGAATGTAAATCTGCATTCCATGAAGCTTGTGCAGAAACAACGGAACTACTAGAACAAGATGCAGACATACATTGCTCGTATAATGCAGCAATCACTGATTATAAAATTTTTAACGGTCATATTTGAATGTTTTAGTTATCCTTAAAAAGGAATCGTATTTTAAAAAATAGCCTTGCCATAATTTGCAGTACTCGTAGACCTACTCCATGTTGTCCTCTATAAATATCATGAATCTAGGTGGATTGAATTATGTAAATCTACACGTTATTCGCGAAACAACTGATAAAACACATCATAAATTGATCTGTACTTTTGCAACTGATCAATGTATCTTTGAAGTGCACTAAGCCGCACATATCTCGATTGGGGACTAACTGTGATTCCGCTACGAACATCATTTCGAAACCTTTGTGATTTGTTGGGTCAGAACTTTGATATATCAGAAACTTACCAGTAATATATGGAAAGTTTTATCCATAATACCTATTGTGTGATACCACGACAATTTTTAGCTGTACTTGAGTGCATAAATTATTATGTTTTACGGATATGTTGCTGATACGTATATTAAAAAACGTATACATGCATATGCTTTGATAACTTTTTCCATGCACATCATATCGCTCAAACTCTTTAATTACACAAAATAATATTTTGTGACTTCGTTGCGATGGAATTCATGATAAAGGTAAAACAAGCTCTTGAAACTGTGCATAAATGTTTATCGAATTCTGCATCTATACACCGCCCTTGACAAAATATCACATTCATGTTGAAGTGAGAAAATACCGAAATATAGCACTAACTGCAACTTTGGGGCTCTGTTTGGAGCGGCCTTGACACCAGCTTTTAAAATGTCACTTCCTTCGCACATATTTACTTCACAGTAGAATTAGAATATGCATGCTACACGACTACAGCTGGTCATGTGAAATATTTAACGCGCTTATTGTAGATAGACGTCTCAATATAAAGAAGTTAACAGCCATGAATAATGTAAGCAGTAAACTCCTTTATAGCCTTGAACGACGCACTTCATTCCACAAGGACTCGTCAGTACTATTAGGAATGGCCCAAAACTTATTTCATGACATCTAAAAATACTAAAGAAGCTGAAAAAATTCATGAATAAACCATCTCGGAAGCACATTAGGAACGGAGCCTTTCGTCCATGCAGCCGAGCTGTTATTTATCCCAAACTCATTCGTTTAATGCAGTGTGCCTGTTTTAAAAGTCTTAAGTTTCACCTCACCAAAGTTCAAAGCCAGGTATCCCGCAGAGCTAACACTCTTCCACATGGCCACGACGCCGGTTAGAAGAACAATTAACTGCTCGGAGTATCTTTATTCTGACGTTGGAAAAATTGCATAGTGCCAGTTCGCCTTGTCATATGATACAAAAACGTCCTCAGATTTGATTCAAAAAGATGAAAATGTAAATTTAAACATCCGAAATTGTTCAAGTCAGTGGGCATCTTTCTATTCTATTCCGAAGCAAACTGGCACTCAGCAATTGTTTATGATTTGATTGTCAGCCGCTCGTCAGAGTCAAGATAAACAAGCGGTGAGCGTAAGCGGCCTGTTGTACAGTCCTTCAGTTTGTTCAAGCATTCTGGATATCACAACTGAAGCTGGTTTGGCTCATTTAAAGCCGTACTGGCACTATGAGCGACTCGCAGCGACTGTTTCCTGTCCATTAAGTGTATTGTAGGATCCAATAGGTTTAGAGCAACAAGAGAATAATTTTTAACAAAAAAGCAAAATCTTCAATATCTACGATGAACACTTATGCCTGATGCTATGATGGCAGATGACCATGGCTAATGAAGCACTATTCTTTGGTTGTGATTGTTGAAGATTACAGTACTTATGGGGAACACAAAACATTATCTTACACGCATGTTAACCAAAGCTGACAATAGACTGTTCTGCTTGTTGGTGTTCTTATTCCGCAATTATTCATACAGCGAGATTTACGACTACGGCTTTCTCTATATATCCTATCTTTGTTCTTGCTGTATTATTGACTAATCCTTCCCGGTGACATGCAACATGAGTTGTTAACAGATGTGAGAGAACATGTCGTAATCCGTTTACTCAAATTTCTTATATTATCCAATTTATTGTATTCTGAACTCTGAATGACGTAAATAAAGTTAAGGATCTCTATCTCTATCAGCTAAAATTCTCTGAACTGAGATCGCATGAAGAAGCATCCAACAGAAAGGATCTAACGTGTTGATTACCATACAGAGAACAGCTGCCTGGCGCACTGTGTCAACTTGTCCATTCTCTCGAACAGACAGGATGACGTTTCCCAAATCCAGGAGCAATAAAATTTTCATGAGATGAGACAAAGTCTTCATCAATCCTGTTGATATATAGATTTCTGTCTTAGATATATTCTTTTTTACTTGAAGGTTGACATGTCATTGCTTTCAGATGGAGTTTGGAAAATCGTAACTATATTTGCGAATTGCCAAAACTTTGCTCGGTGACAGTAATTGTGTCGTATACTGCGCATTTTCAATAAAATTGTTGCTAAATCCTGTCAAGTACAAATCAGGGATCGCACACTTTAGATCCGCTTCAGTTTCGAGGATAAGGAGGTGATGCCTACAACCACTATTTAACGCCTTTTCTAACAAATCCAGGAAATCGTCATCTAGAGTTCATCTTCATCGCCTAAAACTCAATCTCATCATTGTTATCATTACTTGCTATTGGTCATATAATTAACGTTGACCATTGCGCTTCATGTATTTTAATGCTCTATCACAGTCACAACTATTTTTCTATCAAAGTCTGAATGTTTGACGAGAAATATACCCTACACAATTATTGAGTGCGAATATAATCTCATCGTCTCAGAATTGGATTGTTTAAGAGCGTCTGCATGTCAGAATTGCAATCGAATTCAAAACAAATGACACACCGTCTTTTCAGCTGTCCAGTGTCCATCTTACTCGGCTACATCCTAACATTAGTTAGTGCATGTTATAACCGGTACTTCAAAGCGTGCAAATTAAAAGACAAGAACATTCTTATCCTGCGTATAAGTTTTTATGCTATCGGGGTTTTAGAGCATTCGAGCATTTTACATACAAATTCCATCAGATGTTTTATATCTTAAGCGTGGTCGCATCATTTGTCTCGGACAGAAAACATATCCGAGACAAGGCGAATATTGAGTACTGCACAGGCCCCTTGAAACTTCCTCGGTAGCGGGCTCGCATTCCGAAGTTCTTCAAGTCAACAAATCCAATGACAGTCAATATGTAGGGAGATGAAGCTGTTTTATTCGAAATATGACCTCCTACTCTGTTTGTTCTTTACGCCAGCAAGCTGAGGATTCTCTAAATATTTAATAGCTTTCAAGCATAACTACCAAAGTTTTCAGAATTTTGAATATCTTATGAGCCATAAGACGAAGTTATGTTGTAAACTTTGAGTTGACTTATATTGAACGAAGGATGATAAATTAAATAAATATAGAGATAGAATACAGTTTTTCGATATGCATAAATGCATTTACATGTACGACAGCATGCTATCAAATATCTATCAATACTATCAAATAACAATGAATATTGTTGATATGCATTAAAATGCATGATTTCGCATGTGATATTCCGCATATATGTCTATACAGAACGTGGGCAAAACATTTTTGGCTCCAGTAATAAATCGAAAAATCAATTTATAACCCAATGCATTATGACACACATCTGATGTTTTTATACTTTCGATTATACAACATTCTGTTCGAAAAATTAGCATAAACTCCGATTTCGCTGTATTACAAGATTTGACGGAACAGAAGTTTTATGTCCATGCACTGTTCGCAGCACTACCAAAGCATATAGATATATTTCTTCAGCCTTGAATAGTTCCATTTCGGACCTTCTGTCTCGTCAAACGCACTCGTGCAACAACTATTAGTATTACTCAATCGTTGCATTGAAGCTCAAAATTAACTTGTGATAAGACAGGAGCAGGACCTATCATTTGAAACGATTCTCTTAGATACTGCATGGCAAATGAATTATATTTTAATTCAGATTTTTTTATCAGCACTGCCGCGACACTCCATCCGGTGCGTCGATTCAGGGTAGTATAAATGAAGGTTTAAATTCAAGCCTATGATATACGAGGAAATTGTATCCGTGAGCACTTACTTTTGGTAACATATTAGTTGTTCCCGGACACTATCTACGATATAGAAATATATCGACCTAAATGTTTCTTTTGAGTTTATTGATACGAATAAGCATCTTTTTAACCACATCGATAACAGGCTCCACGCTGATGTGTTATGAGCTTAAACTAAGTTGATAAGATCATTATCATAATTAAATGAAAACACGTTATTTCAACCTTAACAAAACATCCCAATCGATATCACTCACAAATACTTTCAGAAAATTAGTCAGAAAATTCAGGAAAAAAGTTAGAAAATTCGGACATCAAATCAGCAGTTACTTTCAGATATAGGCCTACCTGCATATTTATCAATAGCCCAATACCCTAATACTCATTGATATAAATAATGAAACCAACTATCACTGATTTGAAATAAAGTTTGCTTCATTTATTTCTGGTTTGAGATAATATCTCGCTTTCTATGTATCACTATTGCACTCCTTATGATAAGGGGAATGATACACGACTGCCAAATTTTAAAATTTGATATTGATCACAATAACATCTGCAAGTTGAATATAATTAAAATCTACTGCAGCCCATACTTAACTTATGAAATGGCGCACGATAATTTTACCAGAGGCATGGCAATTGGAATGATAAGTTGTGGGCCAAGTTCTACAACTGTTGCCAAAGATTGGAAATTTCAAGGGTCATTGTATGGATGTGGTGTTTGTGTCGTTGGAAAGCAGAAGGAAATATGGAAAAGAGAATGGATCAGGAAGACTAAGGGTATCATCCAAGCGAATAGATGCACGTTCAGCTTTAGCTGCTAAGAGAAACAGATCTGTGTCCGTCCCAAAGCAAATTGTGTGCTAGAAGGTTGCTGTGAACGCTGACTGCATCGTTCAAACTGCATATCGGAGATTAAGAGAAGCCGGTATACAATCTCGACTACCAGCTGTGAGAATTCCGCTGAGTCTTGAACATCGAAGGAGACGAGTTGCATGGTGTGAAGATCATCGCGCGTGGAATGATCGACAATAACAGAAGGTTTTGAGGACGGATTAATCAAGGTTCACTCTTGATTTCAATGATGGCCGCGGTCGTGTCCATCGTATTCCAGATGAACGCTTTGCTCCATGTTGTATTAACAACACGGCATATACCCGGTACGATGGTGGAGAGTAATACTTTGGGGAGGCATTTTGCATTGTGGAAGAGCGACAGCAGTTGTCATCAGCGACACAATGACAGGTGACGGATACCTTAAAGAAGTTGTGTTCCCAGTTGTTGCTCCTCTGTCAAGGGCTGAAGATCTTGTCCTCCAAGATGACACCACGGATGCCAGCGCATATTTAAGAAAAAAAGCACAAAATGCCCATGATTATTAATTATAATTAATAACCTGTTCAGGCAACAAAAACTGTCAAAGATGCTGTCCCTTGTATGCATTTTATTATCATATATTACATACAAATTTTGGGAGGTAAGCTTTTAGTGATCAAAAAATGCATTTCTATTTTATTAATTTTGAACCTCAGCACGAAACTAAGTTATCAAGGAATTATACGACTATTATTACATCTTCAGGCAAATTATTCAAGAGCCTTCTTCGATTGACAAAGAAGTGCAGCAAAAGGAAAGCCTACAATATCTAATCAGTCGATCCGTTTTAACGGTAGAAGTCCTTGAAGTTTGAATCATGTCCACTCCAATTTAAACACAAGAAAATTCAAACTTCACTGACTTTTGTAACGGAAAGGGCACTTTATACCTGAAATATAAACAAGGGGAACTCATCAAATTAAGTATGAATAATAGGGACACCGCAACATGAATGGAATATTGCTATCTATTAATGTTAGCAGGGTAGAGGGTTTACCTGAAAAGAATCATTAATTAATAAATTAATAAATTAATAATTAATAACTAATAATTAACTAATAACTAATAATTAATAACTAAATTAATAAATTAATTAATAAATTAATTAATAAATTAATTACACGATCACATGAAAAAATTTCGTTAATATTTTCGGTGTGTAATATTAGAAAAAATAAAAGCTTACAACAGCAAATTTTGACTAAAACAGCACACAAAAGCACTATTTCCCATTTTTCAGAAAAAAGCAAGAAAGTAAAAAAACCACGAGTGGCAACCCTGGATGACACTGCTAGACCACATCGCTAATCAGCTGTTATTGTGGCTGTAAGGAGCTTCAACATGCAAAGCCTTGATTGACCTGCACGTTTTCCTGACCTATCTCTAATCGAGCAAGTGTGGGATGAACTCGGGCGGCGAGTGAGTGAGCGATACCAACTTCCACCTTAGAAGACCGAGACAATCATTAGAGTTAATATTGAAACTAGTTGAAAGAATCAGTGTTAGTTATCAGCTTCATCAGAGTCCGATTCAGTTCCAACCGTCTCGAAGTATCTACGTCTTGAGCTTCGTGCAAGTTCCAGCAACTTATCATTGACATCGAAGTTCGAGCAACCGCCAATATTTCGTAAATAAGATTTCACACGACGCAAGGCGACCAGTAGTTCTGAAGACATTCTGTTTCTTTTCCTTTGAAAAGGTTGATGTGTTCACACTAAATCCATGCTCGATGGCTGCGTTATGCGGCTGCATGGATGAAAAAGCTTTGACAAATGGGTGTTTTACTGATATTTCTCGCCAAAAGTGATGAATACGGAAGCGAGAATCGTCATCAAAAGTAGAAGCCATCTGTACACTGGTTGTCAGCTTTTGATTGTGTGAAGACAAATCCTTCCAAGCGTCAATCAGAGACTGGACTCACGTCTCACGACATAAGGCACACGACATACGAGTATGACATCTTGGTTTTCATGTCACTCTCACCAGTAAAGCAAAGAGAATCAAGACGGAAAATTCCTCGCCAGAGTGACTTAACATCGCTGCCCATGACACCCAAAGAATTAGCTAAGCCTGTAAAGACCTGAATGTAGAAACGTTTGAATTCGCATTTCAAAGAAGACAGATTTATATTTGTCACATTCTCTTTACAGTACTTCAATTTGTTGAGACCAATGTTTACATCAGAAAGGTAATTGCCGGCATCAATAGTTGAAAGTGTAACTTTTCCTCTATTTATCTCATATACGGAAGGCAGCAAAAAGCGCGACGCTAATCCTGAAAGAAGGGTGTGTACTTCAGAAAAGTAGATTGGACCGATAGGGTCATCCCTCTGCAAAAAAGTCAACATTCTTTGAAAAGGCGTTATCACTTCTGACAGAAAGAGAAGATATGCATTTGTCCTACAATCATCAAAAAGTGCTCTCAAACGAAGGAATCGTGTATTTGTCAACAAACTTTTGTTACCTTCCTTTGGAAGGTAGTGAATGAAATAGGCCACGCAAGCAGGGTAAAGAGTCGGTGTCATTTTACAAAAATCCAACAAAGATAGAAAACGAGAAGGACAATATTGTAGAAGTTTCAGCGATCCGAAATCAAGCTCATCGCTAAGTGCAGTTAATTCTTCCATCCTCAATGCCTGATCCTTGAAGAGGTATTTAAGATCGACGCAAATCCCTCCAAGTCCCAACGAAACTTTTCGCTGGATCGACCAACCTCGTTCTGAACCTTGTGTGAGGAGCAAGATCCAAAATCAATGATGTTTTGATTGACATTCCTGATTTTATTCATCATTGCCCGCAAAACGGTTGGACCGTCTCTGTTGATGACAATTATGTTTTTCAGAGGAAAGTTGGAGGCCATCAAAAATGCTTTATCTTGTCGGCCAGTCTCTCCGCAATACAGTTTTGGAACAGGTTGTTTTTCGGTGATTCCTTTAATGACATCAGACCGATTGATCTCCAGGACTGATGATGCCAGATATTCAACCCTGATTTCATTGACAATAGGACAGAAATGTATTTCACAAAGATCCATCTGTTTCTTTCCCGATATATTATTTGTCTCATCAATACATAGAGTGAAAGGAGTGGTTCTAAATATATTGAATATGCTTTCACGTATAAATGGAGAAATCGCCTTTGTGATCAAATAAGTGGACTTTCTTTTAATAAGACACTTATATAAGTTATAAGTACAAGCCTTCAGAATTAAAAAAATAAGTACAATAAGTATATACTTCGAAAAAAGTGCGAGTGGCAACCCTGTAATTTTGTCAATGAGTAATGTTAAATAATGCTCTGAATCTTGTTAAATAAAGACAAAGCAGTAGTTCTAGAGTTGATCATAAAAAACGGACCAATCGATTCTCCTGTCTCTCGGCTTCCTCTGAGTATTCTTTTGAAGTATTGCTCGTCGAAATAGGTGTACTTTTAGAGAAGTTGTGATGTCCTAAATTCATTACATAATTTTCTGTTTTTGTTGATTGTTGAAAAGTTGTTTACATCTTCTAGCGATAACAAGGTCATTTTGAGGCTTTCAATATCTATGGTGTCTAGACATCTGTATAGCCAGATCAAAGTGTTGACCCAGATAAGTTGTAAACAAAATTTCCATTTGGTTTTGATTTCACGCCATTTAGGAATGTAGTTTTGTGCATTTCATGTAGGCCTTAATGGGTCTACTCAGGTCACTATCCAAATTGGTATAGGGCTATTTTGCGACTTGTGAAGCATGTTTAGCCTAATTCGCTAAATTGAAATATCAGACTGAAAAATTCAAAATCAAGAATTATAGTCTATTCAAACGATGATGATTAACAATTGCAATTAATTGATTGCATGACCAAAATTGATTGCAATTTTGCTTAAGCGGGAAGTCTTTCATGTACACGTAAAAATGTGCTCTCTGTTTAGCTTTACAAACATAAAACTATATATGCCGGATTTGTTGCTCTAGTGGGCGCTGCAGAATAATACAAACAAACACCATGTAAGGTGAACGAAGGTTCAAAAGAAAACAAGAAGCGAAGGTATGTCTTTATTCTCTCACGACGACTGCAGATTGTTTACCTTGTATGTCTGTGTACTTTAGCGGCAGTGAGAAACAATGTTGAAGTTTGAAAAAGAACTATCGAACTTATCTGAATAAAACTTAAATATTCGCGCACTCCTTACATCGCAAGGATTCTGAAGACACTAAACATGAACAAAATCAAAAGAGTCATGATTTTGTGACAACTTCATGGTATCAATAATTTTTTCCTATTTCACCGATTTTGATGACCAATATATCAAAGGAGAGCTAAGAAAGTGCTCGCTCTCTCCGTGCTTCATTCATTATCATAATCACATGTTTCCTATTGAAAAATTGCAATTTGCAAATTGAGCGATTTTCATATTTTGAGCACTACATAATACTAAATATAGTACTAGATACATCGGAAACTGAATAGTACTACACAGTACCAAATACATCGGAAATACAAACGGATACAAGTTTGTCATAGTTCATTTTAAAGCTAAGAATGAAAACTCGCGAATGATGCATGGCACGTTGATGTGCGACAATATTGAAAGATTGAAATTTATTGAATTTCAGCGAAATTTAGGTGGTCCGTTTTTTATGATCAGCATTATTGTAGAAAAAAATGTTTAATTGTATATTTACAGGAAATAAGTTACCGGTACTTGAAAAAGAACTTATCTCTTAGAATTTATAAACCCAAATAAAAAATTATTTTTCTGAGATCCGCGGAACCGCAGTGATGGCAACACCATGAATTTACTTCACTGCCACTGACCTGTCAAACTGACGGTGCATGGAGATTGAATGAGGAACTTTACACGTGTGATAATTGTGTGATTTTGCTCCAAAAGCGAAAATGAAACAATTGTTCAAAATAGACACAGTTAATAGGATAATTTATGACGATAAACCCGTCTCGCGCATAGACAATGAGAACATTGATCTCTTGCTAGAAAAGTAGAGATCATTCGAAATGCGAAGCAGCTCTTCGTGTTGACATCTATTCATTGTTAATGCAAATTTTTCTACACAGACATCGAGGCACTTTTGTAATGACGATCTAAAAACATGAGATAAAAGTCTACAATCAATACCTTTTTAGTCTACGCTACACGTTTGATCAAACGTCAACATTGATGACGCAAATGAGTAATAATATGGACGACGATAGAAAGACTTCTAGGTCACGTCTCTAAAGATCAGACTGTTCAACTTATCCGAAATAAACAGAACTTCCAATTCATTATGAATGTCTATTCCACAGAGATGGGATTATAACCAGAACGTGTATTTGCTGTGGATGTCCCTGTATAGAAAAGGACAACACACTGACGTTGAACTTCGTGTATTGACAACTGCCACAGATGAGCTGAGCTGCTTGTTGTAGATGCATGGGAGTGTGCGTACAAATACCGCAAATCGCGATGATCTTGAAAGCTTGCGTGACTGTGCAAGGAATCATTCCATGAAAACGTGAGCATTTATCCACGATCAACTCCAACGGAAATAGTAGTTGTGCATCGCGATTTTAAAGCTTCATAACCAATGCCTCTAATTATAAATAGTTTGGATTGACTGAAACTATTTTCTGATGAGGATCATGTAATTTAAAGCTGGGATACATGACTTTATTAAACAGAAATTGGTGGAAGTTAAACCGGTTGCTGACATAGTGTCAGGAGTCCTTTATGATCGGAAGACATCATCGAGAGTGAAAGGGACGGAGAGATTGAGATACCTGAAGTAATTTGATACTATTTGCTAATTTTTTTCAGCAAACTTTTTGTACCAGAATCATGCGTACAACGAATGTAACTGGCCGTAACTGGCCGAAGCGAATGCTCCATCGTTCATATACACCTTAATTCTTGCCTATTTAGCATAGTGGATTATACATGAGGCACTGCTTTCATTTCTACAACCATTAAATTTCATGTTTTCTAAAATTGAGACAACAGACTAATGAAGACTTGTTATAACGATGCATACCATTCTAACCTACATGCACATATACCAAGTTAATGATCTAACATGTCAGAATTCAAATATTTGCAGATTTTACATTTTGTGCGGAGACTTACTGATTACATGTCACGTATTGGTTTAAATCAAAGCCAAAGTACTTCAAATTTGCTACCATCCTACTTATTTAATATCATTAAACTTTAAGCTAGGAAAATATAAGTGAACTCATAATATAATGTATTATCCTACGCGCTTTCGATGACTCTAATCACAAGATAACGTCATATACAAGGGGATTCAAAATAATCTTGCAACGAAAGTTATAGACATTCAAATTACATAGCTATGAAAAGAGATCAAGTAAAAAATATGCAGACATACAGCAGACATACTAAAATCGAGACATTTAACTGCAGAAAATTGACATCGATAAGATGAAAGCAAAGAAGGGCTGCATCCACGGCGGGAGAAGCCACTAACATAGTCTCTCATGATACATGAGGGCTTAAAAGCGCTTAAGATAATACATTATGTTACGAGTTAATTTTTATTTAATTAACTTAAATAAATCAATTAATATAATTTTTGTTTTCTTTACTTTAAGTCATTGGAAGAAAAGGCTACTTTAAATTGTTGAAATCATGAATCCTGACCAATGACGCACCAGATGGAGTGATATTCACTTAACCGCATTAGGCACATAATTTAACTCAGTATGTCCCTACATTGACAAAATGAAACTCAACAGGTAATAATTTATCTGGTGAAGAGCTAATTGACAAATTATGAGATCACTATTAAACATCGTTGTCTGCTGCTTTTAATTAAAGCCTTAGCTTCATCTAAATCAAGAGCGATCCTGATCGGCTTCTATCCTCGTGAGTTGTATGTTTTATGACTTAATGAGAGATATAAGCAAAAACGCTTGAGTGTAATGATGTACCAAATAAACTGGAGATTGATATCAGTCCAATTAAACATAATTACGCTTGCACGTCCTCATGGTATGTTTGTTTCATTTGTATTTTAAGAATTTCGATCATGATTTGGCAGCATTTGGCAACAGTTAGGTGCAAATTTCATGAAATATGGTGCCTAAGAAATTGTGCACAAATCATGGAAAATCAATCTCATACGTTTTGCGAAAACGGCATAACAGAACTATCACATAAAAATTTGGATATCGACTACACTGTTTCCTGCTCACGCTTTCGCACGTTTCACTTATCAACAAAAGATAGCTGAGTGGGCCAAAATAACCAACTGAGACGACTTTCTTATATTTCATCAATCATCTACGTTTTACTTCAAGTTCATCATCAAAATTGGTGCTTGACATCCAATACATTTAACATTCAATTCGCTCCCATCACAGCCCATGTACTTTATATTTATGTTTGGGCAACCAGAATCACATTCATCGTCAAATTATCATCAACTTCGACACCAGGCCCAGATCACACTTCAGCTTCCTATCCCCATCGAAGTTCTAATCTCCTTCAATTGAATTTCGTAATTTTGTTATAAGATAAAACTGCAACTAGCATATCAGGCCAGTGCAGATATGAATGATGAAAAGGGGATTTTATGCAGCGCTTCCGAGTGTTCTAGACAAGGTTACGTCATGGTCTTCGCACTGCGAAGCATTCCTTCAACTTTCTTCGACGGTCGAACATATGTCCTTCCATACAATAATCCTTAACCAATTGCGCAAGAATTTGAAAATTTTCAGAAGTTACTTAATAATTTCGAAGTAAGAGGAGCTTGCAAAATTGACCGACATGAAAAAAGTGATATTTGCGAAACATTTTCTTGAGACAAGGAAATTTAAATGCTAACTGAAAAGATATGTGCTGCAACGAAGGATGATTCATGTACAGGGGCGCGTGTTGAAACGTTTGATTAAAACAGCTAACAAATTTGATCATCATTTCAAGTAAATGCTGTCAAAAACCCCTGATGCTTGGTAAAATGCATGACCAATTCTTTCACCAAGAATCAATTGGCAATGGGCAGCTTCACTTGCGAGAAAATAGAATTTCTAAAAAAAGTAGCATCAAAAATTTTCAGTGATGGCGCGAATAATACGACGGTCAATTCGCAAATATCTTGAAGAACGAATACTATTTTGATGGCAGGTATATGCGAACATACACGAGGGGTTTGAGATGGAGTTTTCCTTTAGATACTCAATGTGAGATGTTACTAGACAGGGATTTTCGCCAATCCTTCGGATTTGCCGAATATCATCAGAATCGCCGGATATTTTTTTGGAGGATTTCCATCAATTGGCGGAAACTGCCAATGACCAAAAAAGCCGCGGATTACTATCACGATTCCGTTGTTAAATAATGCCCTTTTAATTGCTTTACAATCCGGTACAAATGTATGAGCTACAGCAGATTTATGGCGTGTTGAGAAGAGTAATACACAAAATCCTACAATTAGTGAAGACAACATTCGACGAAAAACAGTGAAAAAATGATGATTTAACGTCACTACGTCCCTATACTGGGAGCATGGACGGTGTTGACAAAGTCAGATCTTTATCTGGGACGTTTGTGATGTTTGCAGCCCGGATGCCGCTCCTGCCGACTTCCAATTACACTTTCGGGACTAGACCACTGGACCGAAAGATCGCTAGGCCAAGCACTTAACCACTGTACCACGCAGACCACTACTTGAGAATAAGTTCATTTACTTCTCGCATCCGGATCCATCTTGGAGACCACTACTTTGATACCACTTGTGTAATTTGCACGTGTGCAAGAATAGCGCACACAATGATTGAGTATATGTAGCAATTCATTGACAGGTTGGCTGATTATCCACAGTAAGTAATTACGAAGATATCCATATTGGGATTTCAAATGTATTCTTTCAATACATGTGTGCGATCAATTTAAATGGAATGTCCTGAGTGGCCTTTAATTCAGAAAACCATCCTAATTGTGATGGTAAACTATCTTCCCATTATTGTGGACAAGTTTCCATTGTTGTTGTGATCCACTGCTGCACAACAAGTCATTTCATCTCTACAATGATACTTTTGTCAGGAATCTTAGGTAAAAATTAAGGTGCAATTCTTACTTATATTCATCTTAATGTGCTACATAAATGCAGAAATTTAACAAATTATCAAATATAATGCAGAAACGATAATAAAATTTTTGTGCTTGTTATGAATGAACTGAACACTTGAAGCGCATGAAACTGACAGGAATCGATTCCAGAAAGACGAGGCTAAGATATACACATGAATGAAGAATTATCACGAAACGAGTAAGAAAATTTCAATAAGTTTGTAAAAGGAAACGAGCAGAAACATTCACCTGTTTGACGTCGTGTTGACTTGCAGGAGGAATACAAATGCCAGCTGATGTTAGGATGGCGGAGCTTCAGATATGTGGCGTTGATTAAACGTCTCCCACTCGTCGCCGAACACTGGTGGAGATGGTCACTGGCCTGCCGTTGTTTCACCCAACTTGTACCGAGTCTGAGGTTAAACATGAAAGGAGAATACTTAGTTAGTGTTCCCAACACAGTGCGCGGGTGCAGACTTTCAATGTCACCGCAGCACTTACCGAGTTATAGGGAGTGAAATCGTCCAGTTGCAAGACGTGTTTACAGTGATAATTATCATTCCCTTCGAGGTGGTCGGGATTATCGTTGCTGCATGATATTTTCACAGCCTAAATTCTACTATACATTGACACATCACCGCTGTGGAAACTTGACATTCCTAGTCATATCATCTAGGAAATTAGAGCGATGTCATATCATTTAACATCATTTACGTTCATATGTCATCGTTTACACATCAGCCGACCATTCACTATTTTCGTTGAAAGTAGCGCAAGTCGGTGCTCTCTCCCAGAACCCAGAAATATTTTTCATGGGCACTTTCCGGCTAATCCATCCGGTTTAATGGAAGCATATACGAGTATAGCTCCTCGATCTTCCGCAGACAGTGGGGTTATTTTATTTCGATAACAAGAGTAAATTTTAATATACATTCTTAAGTCTAATCGTAAATGTTAGTATTATATCATATCTCGGATCTCAAATAACAAAGGTGCTTCGGTTTTTCTTCAAGCCTTTGACATATGATAAATATCCTATTTCATATACATGTAACATGCATTATTTTACTTCCCATATACGACTGTTCACTTATAGAAGTCCGAAAATAAGTCTCAACAGAAAAACTTAATGATAAATGAAAACTGCACTGCTGCTAATATACATGGGATGTAGTAAGATAGTTACATAAAATACGTTGTTACATCGATAAATCGTGATCGAGTATACTTCGGATTCTCAGCACGTAGGCTGCTCTATAGCATTAAAATATATCTATTTAGATATTCGTTTCATTGATGCCCACTCCAAAATAGCCCATCAAAACTCTTGACATCATCTAAATATTATCTTTAACAAATCATAGACATGATTTCTAGAGAAAATCTTCATAATTTTTTTTTATGATGATGAAATTCTCATTAATGATAAAATTTAGACTGACTGAAGCAAAACGACACAGAATATGTTGAACTTCATTCAAATAATAGCGGAACCCTCGACGACCAGTAAATACCTATACAGAGGTAACATGCTATATTTTGCTATCATCTGATTGATCATATACAACCACGTTACATTCGTTCTCTTGAAAACCAACAGCTATAATACTCCACTTGATTCATTCTGTCTTAACATTGTATTCTACGCCTTAATAACAGCAAATATAGTGACGAATAGTTCAAAAACAAGCAAAAATCTCTAATAAATGTCAACCATTCATCTATATAACACCACTTTTTCCAAAATTATTCATTTTATCTCAATATTCTAATGAAATATTAGAATGAATACTTAGCACGTTTAACGAGATGAATACTTTGTCATAAGTCAAAGTTTCCAAATTATTTAAATGACTTACAAATTTTCGGTCTTTGTTGAATTGGCTACTATATATGGTGAAGTTCATAATATCCGAGAAACTATCCAATGAACAATGATAAACAGGAAGAATTAACTTCTATACTTAAGTCTCTACCATTCGATAATCACGCATGAGGATGATGTATATCTTACTTCAAATCACATTTTCAAACAAATGCTTCACACAAATTCATCTGGCCTGTTTCCATCATAACTTGTAAATGAATGAGGTTATTTCAATTTGACATCATTCTTATATCAACCAAACCTTCGGGAAGACAATTGCTTGGATTTTCGTGGTAACAAAATTGTCTCTCAGGGATTGTTCAATATTATGAAAGCTAGAAAAACAAAAATATCATTACGAAAAAAATTATTTCAGAACTATCATCTCGGTAGATGTTGATGGCATTCATTTAATTTAAATAAACGCGATTAAATCAAGTTTACTTGAGAAAAACTGGGACAGCACACTATTTCCTATGAATGATTCCTGAAGAGTCTATTGAATCAGGCTGTGATTGTTTCTTCTCAATCGCAATGCGAACTTTCTTTTGTGTTTCAAAGATACAGCATCAATTTAAAATGTCTTTAAAACACCACTTTCAAATCGTAGACCAATTTATTACTTCTAGCTGTTCGTTCGCAAGCAAGAATCTCAGATCAAGTCAATGGTTGATCATGATTTCGTTAACGTAAAGTATCTGAATTCTTCAGTAGACTTACATTGGTAATGCAATTTCTCCGGGATCTCTTCACATCTACTACGAAATCACAAAGAATCTCAAGTTGATTAAAGTGCTCCCAATGTGACATTAACAAACCACCAGGAAGTCGACACGTTGAGAGCTCAGGATGTAAGCTAACGACTGTTTTTGTTAATGAAATCATCACCAATTACTGCAAGTTGCATTTGATTTCTTCTTTATAAACTCAAGAGCTTAGAAGTTGGAGATATTGTCTTGGCTAAATGCAGTCAGTTTGAAGTAAAGTACACCAGGTTGGCTGCTGAATTTCAAATGCATTAAGTTTAATTTCAAATGAGCATATCAAGGTGCATATTATCTGGCTAAGTGTTCATACTAACACGCCTCACGTCTTCTCCATCGTCTTTACGCAGTTTGAAGAGGAATAATTATTTGGGAGAGATATGAGGAGTGACCAGACTAGAATTGTTGAAATTAGGTAAACGTCAACAAATAGTGGCAGAGATTTCTTTTATAGAAATTCAAAAATGGAAGTGACTAGGTCGACAGGGAAATGACGTCAGGTCTGTGCGTCAAATAAGTAAGCCCAGGACATCTGGCATCAGCAGAGTAGATAAATATACGTGCGTATTTTGAGTATCGTTTCACTTACGCCTTATTTTTTACTATTATTTCGTCAAATAACCACTGCATAATACAGGAACGAGAATGGGGGTAACGAGGACATCGGCTGAAATTCACATTTTCAAGGGGTCTTAAATAGGAGAAAATAAGGAACACATAAGGTAGATTTATTGGGTCGCTTCCGCGGAATTCCGCCGAAAATTCTCATCCCAACTACGTAAGAAAATCATAAACACTGATAGCATTCACGTTCACCAACAAAATCCACAGAAGATGCAGTCTGAGAAAACGACTGGAATTATTGACTATTTTAACCCGACGAAGACAATGAAGATAGTGCGAATAATGAAAACAGCAATCAAATTCTAGTCAAGGGATAAGATAACCGTGTGAATATTAAGTACAGCAACGCATTCTCAGCTTTTCTGACGTATCTATTGAGGTTGGACCGATTGCACATACCCTTGATAAGACATCGTCAGCAATTAAAGCATTGTGGCTGTGAATGTCTAGCTGTTTAAAAAAATAAGTGTCTGAAGAGTCATTCCAAGGATACATGCTGATGAACAATGTAATTAATACGACCTAAAGAGCGGATTTCCCATCAATATTGAACAAATCCTTACTCTCTGGGTATCTATCTTTTTTATATCATTGTTCTGATGTATGTAGTTCAGCAAAAATGTCCTAAATCTTTGTTTAATCTTAATTGTGATTTTCCTGAAAATGCATGAAGCCAGCAAATGAAATATAATGCAGCAAGGCAATTGATCAAATGTGTTGATAAAAAGGTCGTGATTTGACAGCGTTGTTTTCATGAATTTTTTAGCCATACCATGTATGTCAAAATCGATGATCAACTTCAAAAAACTGGATAGCATGTTGTCGAATATTTGATTGCCGAATACAATTTTTACAAAAGCATTACTGATTGATGATTCACATTTAGTCGGTGGATAGCATTTAAACCAGAAAATGTTGAGAAGTAGCAACAGTTCTGTTTAGGCTATTCACAGGAGTTCAGACGAAAGATGCATTTAGATTGATGCAGTTCAACTCCTTATTCGAGAAGTTCTCAAGGTACGAGTATAAGTGGAATTGAATCAAGGGCAATGAAAAAGCTGCGTCATATTCGTGGAAGCAATGCTAACATAATTCTAGCAGATGACAATGGAGCTTTAGTTCATCACGAGGCTTGCATTGGTAGTGCAGAGGCTCACTATGTGGATGGAGTTGATGAACGAGTTATCGGCTTTATTTGAATGGGAGCTGTGCGATTTACATGGAAAATGCATCAATGCACAAGTACACCTAAAAACTTTGTCGATGCTCTACAAAAACATGAAATCCGAATATTTAAAGCAATCTCCTCATTCTCCCCCCGAGCTAAATCCTTTGTAAGACTGCTTCAGCTTTTAACAGACATTAAACGCACAGCTGCATCATCTTCATCCAGAAATTGACACTGAAAGCGCTCATGACACGATACAATCACTGACCTCGCGCAAAGACCGTCAACTCTTGAAACTTTGAATTTAAATCTATAAAAGTATTCATGAGGTGACACGTGATAAAATTCGTGAGGCAGATTTTGTAGTCATTCGTCAAGTAGATTGTTTTGAAGCTTTGGGTGTCGCAAGCGAGTCATTACAATGATCTCAATTATTTGATAGCTTTTAGAGTTATCAATCAATTAAAGGAGTTGATAAAACACATGTTTTCCATCTTCGGGAGAGATTCTCATACGATGATGAAAGTCATCCCAGTAGCCATTTATAATAGAATATAATGCTTACTAATTTAAATTATTAGTTAAAGTAGTCCTAAGGAGGACTGATGGCGTTCTCCAATCCGCAAGTGTACAAAGGCAATGCTACTGTAACCATTGGATTAATCAGTTCTTAAAAGAACTCAATGTAGCTTTCTCGTGGCAACGAATTAAAATTGATCAGCTTTGGCCCAATATCTGGTAAAAATGGAAATCTTAAGACTTGTAATACTACTCATTCTTGCTGTTAATATACTAATACCATAGATTCCAAACACTGCCGTATACACGTTCAAAACAGACTTCTAATATACTGTACCGACGACAGATGCTGATAGTGGAAATAGAATAAGACAATGGTCACCATAGGTTAAGGAAATTAAAAATGGATATTATAAAACAACAAGAAACCGATGAATAAAAATTGGAAAAGTGGAGGTAAAATATGGAAATACAACTATGCTACTACACTGATTACAAGTGAACTATATCTGACACTACACTAAGTGGATAAGTGGAAAGTGGATAATGGAGGTAAACAATAGAACTACAATGACACTCTACTACACCGAAAGCAATGAAACTATACACACTATACCTAAGACTATAGTACTTCATGTAATTCCACATTTCTTCATTTGAATTACAATACATCGACCACTACTTCAGCTACCGATTAAGGGATATAAAACATAATACTGCAGTCCGTCAGTCATCAGCAGGTACTCGTCTAGTTGTGTTTCGACCCCTAACCTGAACACTCAAACCCAGACGAGCGGGGTCCCACACATAGTGGCTGACAAAATACTGAATAGGTAATGATATGTCTTGAAAGATATGTGACAAAGATAAATCAGACATCATTCAATTGTTGCGTTTCCCACATGTAAACAGATCCTGTCATTAAATTCATCCCATCAATAAATACAGTATGCTTTTTGCGATCCTCACATGTAAACAAATCCTGTACATCAATCTTTGCCTTTTCGATTCCCACAAGTAAACAGATCCTGTTCATCCTCGAATCTCATAAAGATGTAATCGCTGTGTGATAAATATGTAATCCGCCTTTACACAAACTTCGCCTCAGACATCAAGACTTAAGAATGGGAGCTCTCTCATCTCCCGTAAGCCACGCTAAGCGCTCTGTATTCACTCTTCACCGCCCACCCCCATATGATGGCTACAAGTCATTGTTAGTCGTTTATTCACCTATGCAGCAAGGCATTAAGGAAAATGTGAGTCGTTTGTTGGTCGCGTGCCTCATTGAAATTCACAGAGTGAAGTGAATTGTCGAGCCGAGAAAAGACCATATTTGTGAAGCGATTCATTATGCCTTGTGAGAGCCTTTTCTGTGTAACTCATCAAGTCATGCTGAGAATAACCTCTAGATTTCATGATATTTAGTGTCTTGTTAGTTTTGTGTACAGCATCTTGTAACTTCGAGCATATTCTACAATATCTGACTACCTGCGACGCGAATACATGAAGGGCCATCTGTAATGGGATCATGCTCTCTGGAAAAGTCAGTTGCACCACAGAGAAAGAGAAGTCATCTACCTTGTGATATACTGAAGTTCTCAAGCTGTTCTGTGAGATTTGTATTTTCACATCAAGGTAAACTACCTCTTTATTGTTATCACCATTTCTCTCCGCCAACAAGTCAGGTGGATAAATTCTTTGAATCAACGAATTAAAGTGTTTATAATTGACAACACATATATCGTCTATGTATCTTGATGTAGGTGATAACAAGCGTGCTAAATGATATTTCTTAGTCTTTATCAAATTTTGCATAAAAATATATTCGCAGTGTAAGAGGAATATGTCAGCTAGGAGTGGAGTAGAATTTCCTCCCATTGGAATGCCTTTAATCTGCCTGAAAACTAAATTACCGAATGTGACGTAGGTCTGTGATAATAGGAAATGTATGGCTTCTTTTAACTTCTGTTTATCAAAACAGTGATAACCACTATATTTTTTCATTGAGCAAAAGGACTTATCATATCCAATGCAAATAAATTTTCTATTTGAGGAATTAAACACCAAATCCATAATAGCGAATATGTGATCTTCAATCAATTTTTGATCAAGATTCGTATATAAGGTTGAAAAATCGAAAACTTGCAATGAATGAACTTGTGTCGAATTTAATCTGTGTAGAAATTCTTGTGTGGACTTTATACTCCAGAAGCAATCGAAACCGCTGTTTCTCTTAATTGCCATACAATATCTCTGAAAATTGTCACGCAAAATACTTAAGGCTGAATTTACTTTGATGGAAAGCTTTTTCGATGTGCATTGTCGTGCTCCTGCTATGAATCTAAATTTGCATGGAGTTTTGTGAAATTTTGGAATCCAATATAATTTTGGTAATTTTCTGTCTTTTTCACAGACAGATAGTTTAAACTCGCTTTTCATAATTGTTGTGTGTTGCTCAATTACATTCTGCGCTAAAATTTGCTCTGGACCATAGGTATCATTACCCGATATGTTCGAGGTGGAAATATCAATTCCCAACTCGGCTAAGAGAATTTGGAGATAAAACTTTTTGCAAATAAAGGCATAATTATTAGATGCTTTATCAACTGGCGTAATTATGACGTCATTCTGCAATTCTTTCAGATTTTTACCCATTTTGGCATTAATCTTGTGTCGATTACTGTGTGCGCGAAATCTATTCGAGGATTTCTTGGCAAGATATATTCGATCTTTAATCAGTGCCATGATTCTTGATTTCCACGCTGAGAATAAAGTAGCCTCAAGCCTCTCTTTCTTACTTATTTTTGTAATATGCTCATCTAATGAATTACTAATTTGAGTTGTTATGGCACTCCAACTAAGGCTTTTGGGGATTCTGTGTTTGGTACCAAAACTGAAGAGTTGACGTAAGTCTTCATCATCCACAATATCCAGATCACCCGTTATTACGTGACCATAATGTGGGTAAACAAAAGATTGCCTCTTGCTACATGAGCATGGATTGTTCATGATGTGCATCACATCCTGAAACTTTAGGTTATTCAAAAAACGCCCATAATTGCAAAACTTCAATGCAGTGGGTTTATCTAATTTATAGAATATTTTCGGTGGATAACGTTCTTGAATTGTGCTTGGAATTAGCTTGCACACACTGTGATCGCAGAATATAGACATGAGATTGAGTGAGTCTATTGTCTGAGATTCGAACGGGATAATTATGGTTGCTCGTTCTTTTACATTTTTGTTCTCCGAGTCTAGGTTAAGTTTATTTTGAATGTATGCTGTTAGTACAAATGTCATCATGTTTGCCTCATCCCTTGTCTTGCCTAGAATGGCTCTTAGCATAGTTTTAGGGAGAGATTTTAGATGATGATAAAACCTTGACATCCTACGCGTCTCAAAAGAATCTTGTAATTCTTGATAGGTATTGTCAAGTTCCATAATACCTGAGCTTTTTCTACCCGATTTTCTTATTCCGTGACTCCTTTTTCGTCTGCTAATCGGATAACTAAAAAATTGATCATTGGATATGGACTGCTGAGATACACATCCACCTCCCAAAACTCTATCATTCAAACCCAAGGGGTATAAGGTATTGAGCATCTTGATATGCATGTCTTCCTTGCGGTTGAGCTCTCTGTTTATCTCTTCCGGTGATATGTATATATTGTCATCAACATGATCAATAATTTGCAATTCAACATCAGTCCAAGAATGATGATCTTGCTTAAAGTGATTGCTAAGATATGTGTTTAAGTGACCTTTTAATACTGAATGACGATGACCATTTAATCTACAATGTAGCGGTTGCTTTGTCTGTCCTACATATTGCATTCCACATCTGCTACATGATATAAGATAAATAACATTTCTACTTTTACAAGTAAAAACACCTGGCTGATCAAAGATAAACCGGTTGCCTGTACTGAAACTTTCGTAGCAATTTTCGGTATTCAAAGATATGTATATCTTATGCATGACAATAGTGAATGCAAGTTGTTAAATAATCCATATCAATTGTCTAACTTGAGTACCGGTTTGTCAAAGTTCATGCCGACTTTACAAAGTTGAATATGCCAAATGGCTTAAGAAATTCTGACCCATCAGTTATCAATTAAAAGAAACAAAGTTACAGACGCCTCAAACATCAACATTTTATCTTTCATTAATTTTGAAGTTTTATTTTAGTGAATTCAATCTATAAAAATGACCAGGAACAATGCGAGTCACATAGAAATTAAAAAATCAACCTGCATAGAAAGAGAGATAGCACCAATGCTTGTCCTGATGGGGCATTAATCATCGTAGTAGCATAAGTTTCGTTGACATGTTTTCTCCTACCCAACTCCAGACTTGTCAACATTAGCGCAGCCCAAACCGGGACAAATTTCGATCGCTTGTAAGACGCAAAAAATCATAACATCGCGAACAGCACCATAAAATACAGTTCAAGACTTCATTGTAGGCCTATGTAAGGAGTTCATTTCTTATATCATTTAGTCTGTAAGTCCCTGTCTCATTGCAAAGAAACACGTGAATATAGGCCTCGAGTAAAAGCTGAAGTGCATGCTGTCAGATCAACCATTTATGAAATTATCGTGTATAATGCAATCAAATGTTCGAGTGATAAACTATACTTGCTTGAACGTTAAAGACTAGTAAAGGCAACATATAAGGTGTGACTGCATCTGGATGGTCACCTTGTAAAAATGCAACCAACTAGTCTGTCAGGGTCCCGTGTAGCCGAAATCAGTGTTTTGTTTTTTAGTCAACTACGACGTCGACGCTATCTTATAAATTATTTGTGACAACATCGCCTCCTGCTTCCTTTACTTGATGTCTGATGTGCATCCTGAAAAGAAGAGGAGAGAAGCCTTGATACCACGACAATGTTTTGTCTATCGTTATTTTGCATCGCGTTCATCTCGAAGTCGATGAAATCCTTAGTATTGATTGATAATCAAATAAGACAGACTGCCTTAAATATCTTTACGGTACATTAGCTTGTATCAAAATCTGCCAAATCAGACAATAATAAGAGATTGTAGGCCGAATAAAAATATTTCAGTAGAAAAATAAGAAGAAACAATATTGCAATTCGCAAGGAAAAAGACAGCAGTTGGCATGAAGCATCAGGACACCCTATAAAACAAAACTCAAATACATTCTATGTGTACGACGTTGCAGGATTGAGTAAGACAATTATGTTGTTAAAAGCAAAGTAAAAACGAACAACTCTCGTGTTAAGATAGAAAAACATGACTTTTACTACAAAATCCAAAAAACAGACGACTAATATCTAATCACTCTGTATTTGCCTCGTTGAGTTTAACCTAGCCTACTGCGAGGAATGAAGAGAGACGCAAGTTGCCTCTAGCACTTTTTTTAAAAAAATTCTGTTGTCAGCAGGTGCTCGGATCCTATTTTTAACATCAAAAGGCTCTCCAAAGTTTCATTGGACATGCCGGACCGAGTCTCAGTACCGTTCTTTCGAACCATGCTTAAGACTTGTTCTGCATCCGCGTAACTGTGAGGAATGGCTAAACTTCCTAGCATAATTACTGCCAGCTTCTCGCAGGGTCGGCAACCATCTACTGGAGTTTTCCATAACCAAAGTTGATGCCAGACTTCATCACATCGGAGATCATCGGTCACGGGAAGTTCAAAAGCATGATGTTGCCGAAAAGCATCCCTGAGCTCCTCCAAGGAACAGACGTTGCGAATTCGAGAAAGGAAGATTTCCACATCGGAAAAGGTAGTGTTCGAAGATTGCATCCGCAACTTCAGCACCTCATTCATCTACTAAAGGAAACCTTTTCCAGGCGTATGCAACAACAGTGGCATAAAACTTGCGGATGCACTCGTAGAATTCTGCTTTGTGCGAATGTTTCAGTCTGGACATTATTTCCCTGTTTTCGTTGCCAATGGACTACCAGTCAGCAAGTCCCGCTGACAAAGATAATTATTGCTTCCAGCCATCTTGTTGGGCAGTGTTTCAAAATTTTCTGCGCTTGATCGTCATACAAAAGCTAAAATGCTTTGAATTTAGACGTTTGCATGCTGCTGTGATGAGGGATAAAGTAGACGCCAACCAAAAGTTCACCAAGAGCAAGAGGAAGCGAAGAGCAATCTTTCAGAGCCATATGAAGATTATACGAATTCCATTCGAAATACCCGAATTGCCAATTACGTTAAAATTGGCACTTCTTCACCTATCACGTTGTCGGTCGGTCGTTTGTCTGGAAGCTCTGCATTGTCCTACAAATACAGTAGAATTCGCATTTATCGGCTTCGGCTATATCGGCGGTTCGTCTATATCGGCGGTTTCTTTTTGTCCCGGCAAAAATCTCTATCTTTTCCATATAATCGAGTTCGCTTATATCGGCTTCGGCTATATCGGCGATTCGCCTATATCGGCGCATTTTCGCTGTCCCTGACAGAAAAAAGTTCGTTTATAACGGCGGATTTCCTGGTAATCCTCAAGCGATGTGTTTTGCCTAGAAGAGTCATTAGAATGACAGTATATGTGGACGCGGATGGCTGTAGATTCTGTTAGGACTATCCGATTCGAACTATTCTAGTGGCATGTGAAAATTTAGATCTTCTACAATTCATCTCGATCATGTTTGGCGGTTTGATCAAAATTGTAGAATCTAGTAGCCGAGGAAAGATAAGTAGGCTTGCCACTGTATCTCACTGATAATTCTCACATAATTAGTCTTTCATTCGACGTGATGATTGCATTGTTAACGCCTTCACCTACGATGCTATTGTCAGACCTGACTTAGTGACTGTTGCGTCATCAAAGGAGCACAAGCTACCGTCGAAAACATTGTTGAGTTCGATGCATGTCTTCTCTCTAGACAGAAAGCGGCTCGCCACCCCATCCATCTCTATGGTTTCGCCTGCACGTGACTCTTAGCAGCGTCTTGATTGACTTCGATTGGCTGGCTTCGCCTGCACGTGATTCTTAGCAGCGTCTTGATTTATGCATACTCTTCTTTGTTTTGTGCTTCATATAGCAGGTAAGCATGTAGGCATGAAGAAGCTTCAATCTTCTTGATTCAAAAAGCATACTCAGTTTTTGACAAACATAGTGATATCCGGATTGCGATACTTACGTTGCAAGCATCAGTTCAGAGAGGCACAATTTTTAGATATCTATTGAATACATAGACACAATTACATGTGCATGCACTGTACATGTTGGACAATAAGTCGGCACTACTGCAGTTTAGTGCACCCTCTTTTACCCCTACTGCAGTTTAGTGCACCCTAAAATGCATGTGAGAACAACATGATTTAATCAACATAATGAATGCCGTTCGTTCTTCCCTATAGTTATAAATGTCTTTGTGTCTTCGTCTTCGTCTTCGCACATTACACCGAGCGCGCGCTTCGGAGTAATGTGCGTAGTCATCGTTAGCGGGAGAATGCGCCGTTGTTTTAGGGTGCACTAAACTGCAGTAGGCGCGTTTCCGTCTCTTTCATAGAGGGTGCACTAAACTGCAGTAGTGCCCAATAAGTCAATATGTACATGTATTTAAGTATAGCAACGCAATAATTCATGAGTCAATACACGTATATACATTGTATGATGCATGGCATGATCTCAGAGCTCGTGTAGATTTCACAAAACTTCAAAATTTAGGGAGTTCGCGTATATCGGCGGTTTTCGTCTGTCCCTTGAGGCGCCGATATATGCGAATTCTACTGTATTCTTTGAATCTTCGGTTCCCAGCCATCAATTTTCATCGTGTTTTCGGTCATATGGGTGTCATCACTTCCTATATGTGCTTGCCTGGTTTTCATCTATTCATTGATAGCGGATTACCTACGATCGTCGTCCTTTTTCTTTCCTCCATTGCCATTTGAGTGTTGTTCATATTGATTTGCGCAAGCGGCTGATAGAAGTAAGTGTGTCACAAAAGCACACGTCATTTCGCAAACACGGGCAGTGCACGCACGTGATTTTCCAATTCTTTGAACAAGAAGATCTAGTGCTTGGCCAACGTTTGCGGTGTCTGTGGTCGTTAGCGGAAAGATCAAGGCGAACGTCCAGAGGGCGAGGGTTCGAATCTGTGAGGGTTCGTGACATTTTGTAGTCTTTGAATTTTGAGATGGCTACTGTAAACGAAATTGTCCTCATGCCTGAGGAGGAACTCTTGAGAACTAATAAAGTGAATAAGAAAGACTTAGTCCAAACCGTCCTGGAATTGCGGAAACAGCTTCAAATTGTTGCAAATAATTCTATTGCACAGCCTACCCCAAATGAGCAGGCTTCTGTGTCGATTGAGCAAACAGTTGAAAGTTTGCTTATCAAATATCTTCAACCTTTGACTTCAAGAATCGAGTCTGTTTTTCACACCATGGTAGAATTAAAGAATGAAAATGCGATACTAAAAAACAAGTACGATGAGCTTAAAGCTTCACAAAGTACCATATGTGAATCGGTCATTGAAGAAACAGAATTGCGATTACAGAAGAGGCAATTCCTCGTTATCTCAGGTCTTCCAGAACAACTTCAGAGATCTGTTGATGAAAGAAAGCAGAAGGATAAGACATCTATTTGCAATCTTATCCACACGCTTGGTGGCTCTGACCTCGATCCATTTGACATCTCTGACATCTCAAGGATTGGTAAAATTATTCGTCACAAGCCTAGATTACTTAAGTTTAAATTGAAGGATTCGGAATTGCGAAGTACGCTGCTAAGGAGCTCCAAAGATCTTCGACGCTTTGAAGAGTTTAAACACGTGTATATTAGCCCCGATCTGACAAAATTCCAGAGAATGAAGCAAAAATTGCTATATGAAGAATTAAAACGGAGACGAAATCAGGGAGAGGATGTACGCATTAGGTATGGTCGTGTGGTATCGAATACTGATCGTGGATATTCGCAAAATTTTTGATGGAGATTTTACCTGATCACAGAATCTTCCCCAGCATTATGCTATTGAACGCCCAATCTCTTCTCCCCAAATTCGACGAATTTAATGTTGCCACAGAAATAAAGAAACCAAACATTATTGGCATCTCGGAGACTTGGCTTCATTCGTCAGTGGATTCGTTTTTTATCAACATACCTGGCTATGTAATATGTAGAGCTGATCGAAGTTCACGACGTGGAGGCGGAGTTGCCATGTATATACAAGACCAAGTACATTTCGAAAACATTTCTTCTCAGTATGACGAGATCAGTAATGTGGAGTGTTTGATCCTTGACATTTGCACATTCTCTATTATATGTATTTGTATCTATGTGCCTCCCTCAGTATGAACCGTTTCTGACCTAAATGCTGTTCATGACCATATTGTGCATATTATTGACAATTTTATTTCACGCAAACCGCATTATCACCAAATAATTTGTGGTGATCTCAATCAATTAAACGTTTCCCGTTTATGTGATGACTTGACGCTCACTGATATTGCAAAGTTTCCCGACGAGAAAGGACAATAAGTTGGATCCTGAATCGCGGGTTAAAGTTTTTCTTCAAAAGTATTCAGCGAAAAAATCTTCTGGCACTGATGGCATAACCTCAGAAATTTACTCTTCGCTTGCAGATGTTATTGCTGAGCCTTTGTCAATTATTTTAAATCACTCTATACTAACTGGACAAGTCCGAACAGTATGGAAAACTTGTATTATTTCGCCCATTCCCAAGACATCGCCAGCAGAGATAAATAACTTGCGTTACATTTCGCTTCTACCTTTGCCAGCAAAGCTACTGGAACGTGCTATATTGGATGATATCCGTCCTTTATTCGAGCGGTCTTTTGGTCATGAGCAGCATGGATTTCGTCCACACTGTTCTACAACCACTGCTCTCATTAGCATTTTTGACTCAGCCGCCAAAATCTACGATGATAAGTCTTATTTTGGAGTTTGTATTTTAAGTTTCGATTTGTCACATGCATTCGATTCTATTACTTACGATGCTATTATTAGAAAACTTGCAGACTTTCAATTTCCAAGTGGGTTTCTGCGTTGGCTTCAGAGCTACTTTGAAGATAGAAAGGCAGTCGTTAGGCTAGAAAGTACCTTGTCCCGTGGCATACCAATAAGAAGAGGTGTTCCGCAAGGCTCAGTCCTCGGGCCGAGCTTATTTTGCTCTTTCATCTTCGATTTTTCTCCGGCAATTCAAAACACTGCTGTGGTCAAATATGCGGATGACGTGACGCTGGTCTTGCCATTGCATTCAAGATCAAAGGAAAAAATTCACGAACTAATTGAGTTGGAAATTAAGAATTTCATTCGTTGGTCCAGCGCGAACAATCTAGTGGTGAATACCAAGAAATCAAAATTTTTGCTTGTAACCCGTAACCCAATTTGCTTGTAACCCGATTTACCAAAGCCCACGACCATTCCTCAAGTTACAACTATGAAACTGCTGGGAGTAGTATTCAACAATAGACTGAACTGGGACGCTCACGTTGAATACCTACGCTGTAAATGCAGTCAGAGACTTCATATTCTTCGTAAGTTGAGACCGCTTCGTAAGTAAGTTCGCTTGACGATCTTCACAGAGTGTATATAGCAATTGTGAGATCAATGATGGAATACTGCTGCCCTTTATTTGTGGGACTAAATGACAAGCAAGCCAAGATGCTGAGGAAAATACATAACCGTGCACATAGTATTATGTACAGGGAATACGATAGTCAAAATTGGTCGTGTTCTTGTACTCGAACTATTCTTCCTGACCGACGTGTACATATCGCTACGAGCCTGTGGACTCTTGTATCGAAAGATGAATTTCACCCGCTTCATTCGTGTGTGCCTCCTGTGCTCCATCTTTCTAAAAAGTTCCGTGTTCCTCTTTGCCATTGCAATATCTATGCATTTCACTTTGCATGTCAAGATGTATTTCCTGATTTCTATTTGATCAATAAAATACACTGCTACTACTAAAAACACTAAAAGGCGAACAGAAAAAAAAGAAAAAACAGGACTTTTACCACAGAATACAAATAAACAGACGACAGGGACATTCAACATGAAAAATACCTGCATGTTATGGTGCAAATTAGAACAATGTAATTAAAAATATAAATATCCATCCTGGGCAGGTGGCAAAACTGTCCCGGCGAGAAGAGCTCAACACCGGGATGCCAAAAATGAGCATCTTAAATTGCCACTGGAGGTGGCGCACCTGTTTTAATATCAGTTTGAAAAGTAAAAGGAAATAACTTACTGAATGAAAATGCACTATTTCCGAGAATTCCATATAAATTTTCTAAATTAAGTCATAATACTAATAATCGCATTTATTAGCATTTCTATTATTGGGTTTGAAATTCGATTGCAGGAAGCCATCATTTACAATATTTGTGTTTCAAATAAAACTTAAAAGCACCATACAGTATGTGATGAATGCAGAATTCATAACTTAACGTACAGAAAGATACATGAGCATCTATTGATTACCATAGTTACTCGTACATCGAAATAGGTCAACTATTTAAGACATAATTTATCAAAAACTAAGGATACCTTCTAAAAAATACCCGAAATTGTAGATAGATGTTTTATATTTTGTTGAACAACGTTGTACCCAATCAATAATTAAGACAAATGGGTATCTGGATAATAAACGATTTTCACGATTCTCTGATTAATCAATGGTAATGAATAATCCATTTGCATTCACTAGCAATAAAACTAATTTGAATGCAATGTTATACCGGTAGCGCTTCATCAATATGACGTTCCTCAAAAAATAATATAAGTCACACGATGATTTGAAGTAAGGTACGGCTACCTGGCATTGCGATGAAGGGTTGATGAGAAATACCGTGTGTAATTTTAATGAAAATTACACACAGAAACCTGGAAGAGCGGTTATTACAAATTTAATTTTTCGAGTCTGTTTGACATTGCTTGAATCAGTATCTCCAAGTTCATTTCCTTTTAACGCACAGTTTCAGCGTAACATAATTCGAATCGAAAGCATATTTTGACATGCGTAAATGAATTGACTTGACTATTTTCCGATAGAAAGGCCACTTTTTACTTTGATGGCAAATGGAACAGCAAAACAAGCACTTTTCATAAATTTATGACTTGACGGAAGATTGTTTCTCACGTAGTTGTCTCGATTGTTAATTTTTTTGAATAATTCATAACTATCTAAAAATTAGAATTATCTTATTTTTGGATAATCTTAGATCGATCTGAACAAATACTCAACGATCTCTTTTCCTGCTTCCATTTTTTAAAAATTATAATGCCATTGATCGAATCCCAGAAATCTCTGAGTCGCTACATTGCATCTCTAAAAATCATTGAAATCTTCTTAATTTTCTATTTCCTATTTCCAATCATTAAAAGAAAAGAACAGAACCTTACGAATATAGTCAAAGACAAACTTACTAAACAGTTTCATTGTCACTTTTTTGGCCCATTTTATACCACAAAGTTTGTCCTTCTATTTTTGTATGTTTACTTGCTGTGAAGCCTGTGTGTTAATATTCTACGTTAGTATGGCATGTCATTGTGCATGGTTGCTCTTGCATTACGTAGAATAGAATGCTATGCTGACCTACTTCTTACACTTAGCCAACTGTTCCTCAAATTATAGGTATATTTGCAACCAATAGATACTAAGTAATTCAATAAGACGTGGTACAGGCGACAACAAATATGATGCCATTTTTGTACAAACTAATGTATCTGAGGTTTGGGAAAATAATCCAGGTCAATTTTTCGCTTCCGAATTTTTTGTTAAGTGACCAGTTGTGAATTCCACTAAGTCGGATAAAATCGGAATTTCATAAAATCACTAAACGTTCGGATGCGATCCGACTCTCCAAGCTAAAACTACGAATCCGATCATGAGATAACAGACTGAATTCGAACGATTCCGATCTGCAGTCGGATTCGGATCGGATTTGCTCGGCTATAGCATTTACATTGTCCATAATCGTCAGACTATCATTCTGTCTCTGAATATTAGCCCTAGTTGTATGTTTAATTTGCTGAAAGCAAGTAGTAAGGTATATTGTTTTAAATACGTATAAGAAAAAGATAAGCAATCAGCAATGTACTCGTAAAACGTAAAATCTAAGCAATCTAAATTGGCACCAATGAAGTGCGGTAAATTTGATAAACTCCTGTAATAGGAGAAATCCTGAAAATAGTAAAAATTAGCTGAAAAATAGAAATTCCCAAGAAAGGGATGGTAAGAAAATATGAGGTCTGTGAGGCCTGATTACATGACGTCCAGATATGGATGCTAGCTATGATATTGCAATTACGTAGACTACATCGATTCGACTTGAGTGATATATGTAATTCACACTATTGCTAAGATGACGTTTAAATCATTAAATAACTATACTTTTTGTACATCCATGCACATTGCAGGCCCAGGGTTCATTTTGTGCATTGTTGAGGGCAAAGCCTAATAAAAAACCCTGAAAATGATCTTCCTGTTCATTCATACATGAACATACAAGATATGAACAATTGATCAGAAACGGGATACAGGAGAATGTACAATGTTGCTTGTGTGTATCATGGTTACCTTTTTCGGATTTAGTCGGATTATACGAATGTCGGAGCGAATTTGGATATGTAAAATATACTGTCGGATCGTATTCCTTCGGATTCGGATATTGTTTTCGAGCCGTCGGATCGGATTCAATTCCGAATCGGTAGCCAGTCGTCGTATAGGCTACAGCTTGATTCTTGCGTTCATTATTTAACATTTTGGTCTCTAAATTTGCAACCAGTCGTTCGTTTCCCATTTATCAATTAGGAATGATTCAGGTCACGAACATGAATTGATCTATCCATGCATTAGATTAAAACACGCAAGTGTTTACAGCAATGGTGGAGCTATTGACAATTTTGATTTGCTGAAGCGACTTGAGACCTGAGAGCGCCTCTGAAGCGTGGATGCTACTGGCACTTGGCAGACTGAAAACGACAAGTTACGGTTTTTACAGAACTTGTAAAGCCTTTCCAATTCGTTGTTCGGAGGTTGTTTAAAAAACATGGTATGACCAACTCATTGATAGTTCACCATAAGACATCTGCCATTGTGGTTTCTCAAACACGACATTTAGAGAGTGTCCTGTTTTAGACTGAAAAAGTTATTTGAAAAACTTCGGAATTAACGATGCATCCATTAAAGTTTGCCAGCATAATATATAAAAGTCATTTTTCCCAGTACAAAAAGGTATGCTTTATTCGAAAATATCACCGTTATTTTCAAGACAAAGTTGACAGTGAGTCAACATACTATCGACACAGTTCATGAATAAGTCCTGTGAACAACTTGCCACAAAGTCCGTGATAGCAAATTTTAATGAGTCGATGTCACTATGGCTTCGCACACATACCGAAGATCTGATATACCCTCAGAAGCTGAAGTCTATCGGGGATAAGTCAGGTGAATATCCAGGCCATCCAAAATCCAGGCGACTGATAAATCGCTTGGGAAACATTTTCTTCAGGTAGTCGATTGTCTTTCTCGGCGTGTGGGATGTACCTCCGTCCTACTGAAATGCCATGCTGCTATACTTCCTCATAATTTTCAGCTCAGAGATTACAAAGATAGTAATCATTTTCAAATAAGAGTCAACAGTAACACTGGTACTGAAGAAGTAGGGTCCGACGATCACACGCTTAGAAAATCAACTCCATGTTTCACAACAAATAAAGAGTTCGCAGGTCTCTCCATTATCCATTGGGTCGCAGTTGGCGCACTATGCCGGAAAACTCCTCGAGGTTTCTTGCACAGGTGGCAAGTTGTCTGATTGTTAGTCCCGTTCATTGCTTGATGTCGTCCAGCCACAACATTCGCTGTCATCCTCTCCCTCTCTTCCCCTAGATCTCCCAGGTCAGTATCAGCGTTAGCACTCCTTCTTTTCGTATTACTTGCCCAAACAATGCAGACTTTGCTCTCGCGATTTTAGGGAACAATGTAATTTCTCTCCCTATCTCCGTCAGAATAGATGCTTCTTCTTCTCCCTGTCCATGGAACACGGAGTAGCCGCCGGTATCACCACATCTCGAACACTTTTATAGATTTAGTAGTTGCAGCGTTAAAGGTCCGTGTGTCTGACCCGTATCGAAGGACAAACCAGATGTAACACTCCATAAACCGTATTTTGGTTTAGATGTTAGCAGCTTCTTCATCTTCATAAATTGAGCTTTGGCTATCACAATCTCTTGATTTCGCACTCAAATTTGCCGTCGTCGGTCATCATCGATCACAGATAAACAAAAGATATAACCTGTTCTATGCAGATTCCGTCTATCGTCGTATGCATCCGCTTGTAGTGCCCTGGCGAGTCATTTTTGGAGATGACCATAGCCTTCGTTTTTCGTGTATTTATTTTCAATCCATAGTCTAGACTCGCTCGATTGACCGCGACTAGCATCCACTGGAGATCATATTCATTGTCAGCTATGAGCACTGTATCGTCGGCATATCTCAAGTGGTTGGTTCTTTTACCGTTAATTACTGTTCCACAATTGTCCAGTCGCATAGTCGCTATTTGATTGTGGCATAGGTTCATCAGCGTCCTGATATTCTCAACAACCTATCTTCTGTCTGTTAAGCAATTCCATCAATTTATTGTGCCGTACTTAATCAAAAGCTTTCTCGTAGTCGATAAAGCAGAGGTACAACGTCCTCTGCATTTGTATGCTACGTTCACATATCATCCGCATCGCAAACATCGCCTCTTGAGTTCAACTTTCTTTCCGAAATCCGAACTGTGTTTCTGAGATCTCCGCATCTATCTGATGATCTATCCTGACCATAATTAGTTTCAATAACAACTTGATCGTGTGTGCCATCAGACTGATTGTTCGATGCTCTGAACATTTCTTCGTTTTTGGTCTCCAGCAGGTCTCTCACTAGCCCAAAAACGACAGTTTTGCATGTTGAATGAAGGGTTTAGTTCAAACATGGTTTCGTTGGTAAACAAAACATTCTCTAGAAATTAAGGACCTGCGTAGCTTTGAGATTCGATTCGAGAAAAATTCGAATCGGCTCACCGCGGCTGGCCAAAAATTATTTCAACTCTTCGTTTGATTTATAGCCGTTTCCCGTCCTTTGCTTATACTTACACTAGGAGCATAAGACATGCTTCACAGACTGTCTTTCTTCAGGAATTTTTGGTACACTACACGTGGTTTACGAAAACATTGAACTATACATCACATCCCAAAACAATAACTGCTACATGAGATTGAGCAAAAACCAAGCCATTGAATTACTAGATACCAACTGTACTTAGCCCCACCACAACCTGCAATGGGATGGAGACAATTGTCACATGCAAGTGTATTGATCATATAGACATTTACGCACGTAAATATAAAATTAAAACATGTACTCATGTAACAATAACTACTAAAAGTAGGCCACGATGTAAGGAAGCAAAACTCAAGCAGGATATCGACTTAATAAGAAAGGATTGCTTTATGCATCAGAGTACATCATCAAATATTTTGACAGTAGGCTATTCCATTGACTTCTTTTAATGATGGCCCTAAAAATACTTTTCTTAATGAGGATTTTTGCACTTAACTCATGTAACTTTTGAACCACCAAATCGACTCAATCCGTGAGATAGGTCTATAGATACTTCAGGATAAGGGGAGCATTTTAACTCGACCATGTGAGGCCAAAATTTCAACCATACAAAAGTTAGTCAGCGTGCCGAATTTCGATCATCGCTTAAAAGCAGTAAAATTCGTCCATTTTTTAGTGATGGACTAATTTGGTGCGCTGAACAGACTCTCTTTCCTGTTAAGATTTTATCAATCGCTGGTAGAGACGAAATGTTCCTCTTATCTTGAATCATCTGCATCCATGAGATGAAATAAATCGGATGTCTGGTACAAAGGCTATATGGGTTTAAGTACAAAATATGGTTTATTGTCGACCTACAGTTTTTAATTATATAGTGTTCTGCATGCGGCTACTAGATTTTCTTACTAAACTGATTTTCCATTTGAAAGCTGGTGGGCACAAGACTGCAATAACTACATTATACATTATAGTGCTCAAAGTCTTCTGTAATCCTTGAGCTTGAGTGACAAATTTAAGTAGAAGTCTACATAGGTTATTTAATAATTTATTATGAATTCGTCCTGAATAACTTAAAGTATTTACGGACAGCGATAACATGGAAAGTTATATACATCTTTGGATTGTTGCTTAGCTTCTACTATTGATTTCTGATCTGCAAATTGCAATAGAAATGATAGAATCTACTGATTGTTCGTTAATGAAAATTGATGCTTTCCCAGGCTCAGGATTGAAGTGAACAATAAATGGAGGTTGCATTTCCAGTCCCACCTAAGATTCCAAGCGCTCCTAAGTTGCAGTCTCAGAGAGGAAATGTTCAAGTTTAGCCGTGAATACCGTGATTTGTAAGTCCATTTCCAAAATAGAGTGAACTTTCTATTTGGAGAAATGACACCGATTGGCAATGGCTCTGGTGCAGTGGTGCTGGTATAGAGATTTTCTTCGACGACCTCAAGCACGTCACCAACATCAACATCATCTCGGCCTCTCCTCGTATGAGGCTCGACCAGACAGGATGAGGTCTTCTGAAATCTCATTATCATTGTCTTCACAGTGTTAGGCAGCGTTTACACGTGCAACTTGATTGCTGACACTTTTCGATCGATGATGAGTTAGTAGAGAATGGACAATGGACTGGAGGCAAAGGCATTCCTTCAATAATCGTGCATCGTGCGTCACCAGCAAAAGCAATTTTTCGCGAATGGCTATAAAGAGAAGTGCATTGATCTCGTCACCTTATTATCCTCGGAGTGTCAGTAGAAAGTGGCAGCTGAAGTTTAATAAGGCGTAACTTTAGAAGCCTTATAAACAGGAGCCTCTTTAAACTTTTGATTCCGTGTGATGTACAGACTGCACGAATAGTCGCAGTGACATTTTCTCCGTTTTCATAAAAAATGATCAAATCCACGTAATCTTGAACGAACTGAGAGTGTTGGTATGGTTCGCTTAGGAAGTGAGAATGAAGAAATGCAGAGTCAAGACTTGATGATATATAAATTAGAAAACCGTAAATTTTAAAAAGAATGAACGATTCAATCAGCCAGAAAATACAGACAATACATGTAGATAGGATTGATCGGATTCAAAAATATCTATGCTGTTGCTTTACTTCCGCAACCAAAACGGTAGACAAATGATTTTCTTCTCAACTCGATTGACGATTCAATTCAATCAGATCTATTATACATTATTCAACAGCCACTATATGACAACTATTTCATTAATTGCGGAATTTGGGAAGTCGGTAAGGTCAACACTAATAAAATTCATAAATAGCATCGACTGGATATGACGCAATGATGGTGATTATGTTCAACTTTTTGATGCGCTCCTTTAGATGGAATTAATGATTGGAGTTCATTAATAATCCGAAGATAGATTCTTGAAGTACTGAGGGTGCTATTTAGCATCGTTAATTGCTTCCGACGGGAGGTTTTTCATAGTTTATATGCATGTAAAAATGCACTCTCCCTTTATTTTTGCGAAAGTTAAAAACAATATCTGCAAGAAGTTTCGTCTCGAATGTTTCGAGCGCCAACCCTTTTTCCAACGAGAACCATCCGAGATGAAACTTCTTGTAAGTATTGTTATTAACTTTCGCAAAACTAAAGGGAGAGTGCATTTTTACCTGTATATAAACTAAGGGTATTGAATTTCTGATGTTATAGGCTTTCGTGTCGGTGATTTTTTTTATTTTTTATGTCTCAAACATGACACCCTGTAAATACGGCTACAGGATACGAATTTTAAACACAGACATCAACCCTGCGAAATTTTCTTCATTAAAGAGGTCAATCAAGTCAACTAAAAAAATAAGATAATATGTTTCATCTTACCTGATTATCTTGAAGTAACAAATGCTCTACCTACCGATAAACATATGTGATAAGGAAAATACAGAAGACAACAGACAGAAATTAATAGTCAAAATAATCCGGCGCCCCGGCCAGAACCAGTTCATGTCAGCCACCTTCCGTCATATTCACAGGCAGCAGTGATCGGACGTTGTAGCACATCAACGCGGTGGGCATTTTTCATTATGGCCTCCCGTGCTTCAGAAAAGGTCATTAAAGTCTTTGTTGAGAGTCTGGAAGCAACCCTAGAGAATGCGTTTAGGGCTTCTTCTCCCCATGATCCTAAGGCTGTAACCACCATCGGAATACATGCCCAACCAAGCTTACACCTGTTGTTATTGGAGGCATGATTTCTTTTTTTCAGTCACCAGCAAAGGTGACCATTCCGCTGTGCTCTCTCCTGATTCAGAGTTGCTGTTGATCGGATGTACAACAATCAGGTCAACTGCTGTTGGTCGACCAATTCTCCAGTCTGGCTAAAAAGAACGTCTGCTGGTCTTCTATTAGGATCTGAGTGACCACAGCCACTGCCTTTTTCGAGAGCAGGTCGCAGGTTTGTCCATTCGTAGATTTGGTTTAACTGATCACGCAGAACATTATGTCGACTTGTATCTAGGGCTGATTTTATAAAATCACGAGTGCGTGAATTTCACGAATCACGAGACATTTTTTCGTGAATCGTGAATTCGTGAAAGGAGGCCTATTTCCAGATTATTCACGAAAGTAAATTTTGCACGTTTTATGACACAGACATGAAATCCGATGATTTGGAATCTGAAATTGTAATACCCCACTATAAAAAGCCATAGTCATGAATAAAAATTCAACAAATTTGTATGACATTCTATTAAAATTTTGTGGTGGGAGACTCAGAATTTTGAGATTAAATGTATAATGAGATATCTATGCCAACTGAATCTACGAATTTCAAAAGCCATAGAAATGTCAATCACTCTATCACTATTCAATACTGCAGCTTTTGCATTAGCAGGCACAGTCGGAGATCACCTCGATCTAAGGTTGTGTCAGCGTCAATACCAGGGATTGCACCGGGTCAAGATCCGGATCCGGGATCTGGCGGATCTGGGTGTAAATATCCGGATCCGGGATCCGGCGTGAGTGCTCGGACAGGTGTGTACTCGACTCGAATCGACATTTTGCTATACCGGTCGATTACTTGGACGACGATGAGAATTCGAATCGAGTTGGCGAACATGTGTAAAAATATATCGTGCTTGCATAACTTTCTTGTTTCCACTACATTGAATTTCTTTAATGACTTACTACTTTCCGTTGTTTCCCGTTTTTTCCAAATTAGTCTAATGTAAGTATTTCAAATTTGTGCATTCAAACCCTAGTTTTTCCCGATTTTCCGTTTTTTTTCTTGGGTGAATTGCGATACCTGGAGAAAAGTAATTATTACTATCTCCCACCATGCATGGGACTCCGGTCACAACGTGAATTTCGACGGGATGAAAGTTATTGACCGGGAGTGCAACTGGCGAAAAAGGATTGTCAAAGAGGCCTGGTGGACTCGACATCTGTCCTCATCCAATAAAACTAAGCATCATATCAGTGATTTTTGGTTTCCTTAGCATTTTCTTCCTTTTCTTTACTGTTACTTTCCAGTATTTGTAGATAGTATCTTCGTGCCTTATTTTTCTTTTGAAGTCATGTAATTTTATTCTCTGCTCGTTCGTATTTCTATTGTGCAATTTGTGTCTGACCATTGCAGTATGAGTGATGTTAATCATCTAATGTGTTTATGTCATTCGCCTGACGATAGCCGGCTGTGCTGGCTGAAAGGCCTCGCAATAAAAATCGAGAAATCTAGTAAGATCAACTAGTTTTTTGGGCTTTCTTCACAAGATGAATAGAAACCCAGGCCCACTTTTTCCTGAAATACACAACTTACAAAAAATTACACTCATCAACGTAGGTTAACAGGTTTCTCATTAAGGCAAGTGCAGGATGATATAATGTTCAGCAGACTACAACTCGGACAAAATCACATTAGTCAGCTGCAATTGATAGATAGTCTGATGATGTGCTGTTTCTCTAAAGTGATAAATAACTACACAGCTGTTTAACTGGAATAAACTGAATAGAGTGCTATTAGATTAATACACAAAAATCGATTAATGCGCATTGCAATAATGTACAACTTGAATAAAAACTGCGAACTCCGTTAATTTCTATAAATATTAAAATAATAGGACCTGCTCTGAAATTTAACAGCGACCAGTAGATATAGTTCATAACTGCAAAAAATACAGGTTTAAGATTACTCGTTAAAGATGAAATTGATCTTTTGTCAATTTCCTAATTGCAACGGATCGATGTTCTCTCTCACCCTGCACGGTGAGAGATTTTTGTGGCACGCTTGCTTAATAATTATTGTATAATATACCTACAAGGAAAATATATATAATGCTTAAACAAAAGGTTTCAAAAAAAAAGATTGCAAAAATAATCTAAATAAATGATTGTATGCATAGAATTTTTTTAATTTGTGTAATGTGTGTCTTATGTCCACAATTATATATACTTAACAAAGGATAACCCACTCACCCGATCAACGATTTGCGTCGCCATATACCTTATTTTCTTTCTCTTCATTGATTTTATTGGCCTAAGTAGGCCTAAACACATTTTTGCCTCTTAATATCCTTGATATTTTGCCAACTCGATTCGAGGCTGACAAAAGCCCGACTCGCAGGGTCCTAATAGAAGTGTTTTATCCAGGAATATTTGTAGCTCGATATTGAATGACCATCTATTAAGGTTGCAGAATTGAGGTAATTTTTTCATCCTCTTCATTCTAATTGTTATGTTATCGTTGTGAGCTTGTGACCACTGCACCCACTTTACTAACCATCCATGAACATCCACTGGACATCCATGAATTTCAAAGCTAATAACATGAAGATCAATTGTGATTCTCCAGACTACCTTTAATTTTTTAATTGTTTCAGCTACCTTACTATATACTTACAATGAACAATAGCTGCAATTATCAATAAATTTATAATAGTGTGATATACGCTTATTAGCTAAAAAAGCAAACATAAAAGCAATTTTGATTTCTTTCCTTTCTACTAATTAAATACTCGCACACCTTTTTTTTGGTTTAAAATTTGGCTTAGTGGCCCCTCTTCCGCGGAAAAAAACAAGAAATAAAAATTAATTAAGTTTATAAGCAACCCAAATTTTCGCACTGAGGCTTGATCACAGGCAATACAAATTATTTTATTTGCATTATAATAAAATTATAATCAAATTATAAAAAATTGCTATATTAAAATTGTATTAAAATTATAGTAAATTTATTTTATTGAAAGAGTACACATTTATCTATACTTGGTCTCAGATTGTATTACCGTTATTTAAAATACTGTAATCATCTATTGATATTTCGTAAAAATGGCATAATAACAACTGAGAACCAGAGTGACACCTACAGTTGGCGATAGCAAAGTCCTAGGATTTCAATATCACTACATTAGTATGTATTATGAAACGCATGATTTAAAATTAATCTCAGAAACCCGGCTATTCAATATTTCACGATAATGAAAACGAATTACATGCAATTTTATCTCTTTTGATAATAGGATTTAATAGGATCCGGGATCCGCCAGGGTACCCGGGTCTATGATCCGGAACCGGGATCCGGGTGCTTGAAAAAAACCCGGGTATTTGCAATCCCTGGTCAATACTCTAATTTAATGCAGATTCAACATGCACTAACAGAAAACGTGCTCGCGATAGAAAACGATTCAATGTCCTGCTGAGATTAATGAATGACGCGGACCAGGACGAAAGTGATCAAACTAAAGAAATCAATAGCATAGAATCACAAATGTCAATTGCTCAAGAATTCGATGAGAGTATGGCAAAAGCGTCATTGGTTGATGATAGGGTGGAGGGTAGTGCAAAGAATACTCTGAAGCATGAGACCGCTGCTTTTTGAGCAACAGGAGTTCGACCGAGAACACTGGCCAATTTGCATCGACAGCTTTGTACCATTCAAGCTACATCAGTTATGAGAGAGCGGGCGAAATTTGCACCAAAATTCGAAATTTTTTGTCGGACGAAATGTTATGCAGTTTGCGTTTGTATTTTCATAATAAGCACTTAGCGACTTTTCGCGTGCCATAGGAATGCCCATGCAATAATCAACAAATTAATGTTAGTAAGAGCAAATTACCATTGAAGTTCTTAATGATTTTGGAAAGAAAATATGCAGATTCATTTTCTACGAATAAAAATTTGTTTTTTCAGTAATTAGACATTTCAAATTTCGTGAAAGTTTCGTGAGATTTTCGTGAAGTTCGTGAAATGCTGATTCCATGAATTCGTGAGATATCAAAATTTCGTGAAAGTGTCAGCCTTACTTGTAACAAAGCTTCCCCGCTTACATGCTAAAGCGTGATAGCCCAACGCATCTACTGAAACTCCTTGACATCTTGGACACAGGAGTTTTACCAGTTGTCATTAGTAAACCGAGTCATCATTTCTTCAGGACTCGAAATTCGTCGGGGGATAGTTTGAAGCCCAATCCAGGTGATGTGATGAAACAGTGGTTAACCATTTAGTCGCATCAGGTGAACTGACCGAGTGGAACAGAATTTGATGTACATGACTTGCACTGGTCGTAAAAGTCTTATGCAGTCTAGAGTCAATAGAAGCTGACAGACATTTCTGTTAAAGCGGCGATGAAATGAAATTTATTGCAAAATGATTATACTCTTCGAACATCGAATTATTTGAGGAACTTGTCTGGACCAGAGTCATACGTTGTGGCATTGTTCTTTATATTCACTCACAGCGGGATATGATCCACAGAGCGATGCAAGATAGGCTGCTGAAGAATGTCTCATTGTTGAACGAATATCTAGTCTACCAAAAAAAAATTTGAGTCAGCATTGGATTCAAGCTTTTCCGATAGCTCAAAGGCAACACTTTTTTCTGGACATTTTCGAACTTCTTTGTCGAATTCTCCGAACACTTTCTCAGTGTATTCAGGCGGAGCAGTTCTTTCCAAATGAGTCATCCTACAGAACCCGGCACATGTCATCAGCAGAAATAGAGAGACCTGTGGATCCCGTAACCGATAAATGCAGTTCAGTAGCTGTTAGGATTTTACACGTTTTTCCTCTATAAATTCCGAAGAGATCGTGATGCCCAAAGGGTGATCCAAGTACCTCGAAATTGGCTGGATGAAACTTTAAGAAATCAGGACTGAAATCGTCAAGATTGCCTTTACCAAACAATTCACATTTCTTAGCCTGCAGCCTACCATAAGTCTTATATCAGTCATATATTACGACCGTAAAATCTCTATAATGTCAAAAGATGTAGACAACTGCAACAATTCAGTCTCATTGGAATAATCTGAAACGGATGGAGGAGGAACCTTGGAATGCTTGTCATTCAGTTTCGTCCATATTATGCTAATATTTGGGTATAACCCGCTCGAGGACAAGACACGGCCTGCTTTTGCCATGTAAACCATCTCCAGATTGATCAATGGCAGCTGCAATTCTAGTAGCATTCCCTTCTTGAGAGTTTCTTAATCTTGGTTTTCGTAGGGATGGCGATTTCGAATTAGTTTTTGCTGCTTCCCATAATTCTTATGGATGACTGTTTACTCCATTTGTCACAAAATGTTGATGGAAATCTTTGTGTTGATGTTTCTTTCCTGCACGTTTGGAGGACGGTAACACGCATTTAGGAAGCATAACCAACCTAGTCCACGAATCAACGGAGCTGTCATTGACAACTTGCTTGATGGATTCCGAAATACCATCGCTAAATTTCTGACATGCATTTGATGGCAAAAATTCAAGTGTTTGTCTTTGAAGTCGCATGACTTCGTCTAAGGATGGTAGCTTGAAAATATTCTTTGAATCAATAGCAGGCTCAATTGTGGTAGATGACTGACTTGCTTGTTGAGAAGCACACTTTGAGCTATGTTTAGACCTAAATTCGACTGTGGGCAGCTAAATTCGGCTACATTTGCAAATACAATGACGATACTGAGAAAGCCAAGAATCAGGCAATTGTCCGGGAAGTAATCCAAAACAGTGCTTCTCCAAACGTCGAGTTACCATCAAGGAAGCAGTCATTTCAGGGAGATAGTCTACAGGGTATGGACAGTCAGCCATTCGACTGCCATCTACGAGTACGACACCAGGGTTTGCAGGTTGAGATTCCGATATGCCCGCACCTGTGATGTCCAAGACAGCACGAGGAAATTTCAAAGTTACGAACTGATGATATCTGACAGATGTCGCCCAAATTGGCATCGAAATGGCTATTTATGTTTGGCAATAGAAATTTCCAAAAATAGGCATCACAAAATTGAGGTTCCCATGCTCAACAATAGGCGACAATGTTTGATTTCAGAGAGAGCGAAGGGTGAAACGAAACAAGTAGAGATAAGCAATATTCATATCGCAAAATTATTCCATGTTGAGCGATACAAAGAAGATTGGTATCCTATATATAAAAAGCTGAAATGGTCCATTAAAGAAGATTTGTATAGATAGCTGACAGGAGCTGTAAAAAAAAGTACAACCACAACCGCCCACTAGCAGCGCTTGATAAGCATAATCAAGTATAACTCACTTCATCATGATGACGAACTGAATACTGGAGTATACCACTTGCTGTACGAGAAGGGGAACCTGCAGTGACTTGGCATGTTTTGTATAAAGTGCTGCCATCTTCTTAATAAATGAAGTGGAAGTGTTGGCTTTGTAACCAATTTATGACAATACCAGTACTTAAGCATTCCTTTGAGTTTCATTCATAAATATCTATAGAACCCATTTGATTAACATTTCCAAGGTCGTAATCAGAGATGAGTTGGCATTGGCTTGGGGAGAGTTGGCAAAGGTGTATCAACCAGTTAAGTTGATGACTATTGTTGTCAATCTTTGAAATGTTGAAAAAGAATGGTAATTGCATGCTCCAAGAAGTTTAATGGCCTTCATATCCATCTCTGGACGTAGCTGGGAATCAGGAAGGGATACTACCCTTAGCCCAATTGCAATACCATCAAAATACAATTCAAGAAAAATGGATAAATTGCAGCAAAATGAGGGGTGGCGGAGGAATTCCTTTAAATGAAGGAAAAGTCACATTCCCAACATGTTCAATGCACATGTGCACTGCATACTTCATTGATTAAATGCTCGTCAAATATGATCAATCGCAAAATGTTCGCATAATATTCAAGATTAGCAGATGAGCTGCGCATCCTTTCTCTTTGTGAAGTAAAAAGCTTCAGTTGTAGCTTCAACAAAACATTCTTATCTCAAACCTGGCTACACAGTGCAAACGTATCTTCTTGTTGCTATAGCCTGTCATTGTTGAATTATCGCAGGTCTCCAATCGACTTTGGTCGAAATTTTTTTATTGATTTCTTGATGACATGATTTCTTCCTAATTTGAATCTCTTCTGACATTGATGTTATTTCTTAAAATAATAAACAGCCCAAGAGGCGGATCGTCCGACGATATTTCAATAAAAGATTTCATGAAAATAAAGAACGTCTTTTCAAATCAAATTAATTGTTAACACTTCGACCGGTTTTGATTGGAGGAAAGTGAGATTGGCTACCGGCGACAATCTTTGTCAGGAATTAAGTAGAAAAGGGCATATGTAAAATATGTTGCAGGTTTATTCCATGAGGCCAATCTGTCATCAGTTGACTGATGAACATGAGTTCTTCGGTTTTCCTTTATCGTTTCCGTTTAGTTATTTTAATATAGATATTTTCATTTCAGATTCATCATGTTTGTGTTCTGTGCGAATGAATGTTGCGAAATGAAACAACTTTGTCTATATTCTTATGGCCAATAGCATACCGATGTTCATTCATACGTTCTCTCAAACTTCTACCAGATTCACCAATGCAAATGAAGCTACAATCATTAAAACGAATAAAATAGCATATACAATGTTTTTTGTTATGCATGTTGTGTTACAGACTTGCAGTTATTTTGTATGAAAAATTTGTCACTGACGAAGTTATAAGTTCATCCGACGAAATAATATTACATGTTTTGTACCGGGTGGAACCACATCTTGAAACACTGCCGCATTCTGCTGATCTAAGAAGTGGAGCATCGTGTGATATAGAAGAAACTAAAAGCCAAAACTGGAAAATTTTGAGTTGGTAAAACTAATGATCGCGGTATCAGATTACTAGAATTTGTGAAACAGAACTGGTTGTAGCCAATACACTGCACAATCACAAATTGTCAAGAAGAACTACATCAATCGAGCACGAACCAGAACTTTCCTAACGCAGATATTGGAAGCGACCATGATCTTGTCATGATGACAATGAAGTCGAAGCTTTCAACGAAAGGAAGATGCAACAACACACGGTTTCGTTACAACCTGCATAAGCTCAAGGACGAGGTTATAAGGCAAGAATACCAACAGCAACACTAAGTAATCGCTTTGCTCCTATAATGCTCTTGGACAATCTGCATGAAGTGAGTGACAACTTTACTGCGATTGTCAATGAAACTACAAACGAGGCTTTGGGCAAGGCACATGGAATCAGAAGGCCGTGGATAAAATCCGAAGTTCTTGAGTTCTGTGATAAAAGACGCAAAGCAAAGAAACAAAGGCACAAGCGACGAGCAACTCGAAGTTTACAGGAAGATTAATAGGATCACAAAGAAAATTATTAATGCCCGGAAAGAGTGGATTCAACAGAAAACTCTGGATATTGAGGCCAATCTTGTTAAGAATAATTCCAGGGACGCACTTCAGTTAGTGAGAACACTAACCAAACAAAATCAACCGAGGATGAACATAATTGACGACAAGAATGGAGAAACACTCACTGACATTAAGGACTTCACAGCCAGATGGAAAGAATGCTGTGCTGATTTGTACAATCATGATTCGCAACCAGATATATCAGTCTTCAGGGAAGTCACATGTGTGAATGAACCGGTCGAGGAGTTACCAATACAGTCTAAATAACAGTCTAAAGTTGGGGAAAGTCCCTGTAACTGATAACATAAGTGAAATGGTCAAATCGGGCGGAGAGAATATGGTGAACATACTGCTGAAGATCTGTAACATGTATCTGAAACAACGAAAGTGGCCGAGTCAGTGGACAAAATCAATAATAATCAATATTCACAAGAAAGGCAACGCAAGAGTCTGCGAAAACTATAGAGCATTTTTGCTAACTTCATCGACTTCAAGAAGGCTTTTGATCGAGTGTGGCACGAAGACTTGTGGCATACTATAGCGAAGTATATAATAGGCTACGCTGTCACTGGTCTTATTCGATCCCTGTACGAGACAGCAAAGAGCACGGTTCTGGTGAATGATGACTACAGGAATTGGTTCACAACAAATGTGGGAGTGAGATATGGATGCATACTTTCTCCGGCTTTGTTCAATCTCTTCCTTGAACGGATAATGACCGATGCTTTGGACGAACGGGAGAAAAACATCAAATGTGGAGGAGATAATTAGAGGTTTGCTGATGACATCGCAGTCTTCACAATATCGGAAACAGATTTAATGAGCCTCACAAATAAGATTAATGAGTGCGCCAAAAGGCATGGGATGAAAATAAATGCTAGCAAAAGCAAAATCCTAGTAACTGGACCTGAGTCATTCGCCATGCCAACACAAATCGAGGTGGATGGTCAGGCACTGGAGCAGGTGAGAAGCTTCAAGTACATCGACTCAATTATCACAGAAGAAGGAACCTCAACGAGCGAAATCAAAAGTAGAATTGGAATGGCAACTAGTGCACTAGCAAGACTAGACAAAGTATGGAAAGAGAAAAAGTCATCACCGAAAGTCAAAATTGACCTCCATGAGATTGCACGACCCAAAAAAGCTACCGCATTATGCGGGTGCGAAACAAGGACTCTCCGTGAGAATACGGCGAAGAGAATCGAGTCCTTTGACATGAAATGTCTTAGAAGAATATTCGGGATTTCCTGGAGAGAACATAAAACAAATGAGCACTTAAGAGATGTAATCCGCCGAAAATACGGAGATTTGGAAAGTCTGCTAAACACAGTGAAGCTCAGAAAATTGAATTGGTTTGGCCATATATCAAGAAAAGGAAGAGAAGTATGCAAGGTCATCATGGAAGGTCAAATTGAAAGAACAAGACATAGAGGAATACCTCGAAGAATGTGGATTGACGACATTAAGGAGTGGAGTGGAGAATCAGCAGATGAATGCATGAGAAAAGTGATGGACAGAGAACGTTGGAGATCGACTGTGCTGCAATGGGTGCGCCAACGGCCTCCCTAGAGGCTATGGACATGAGTGAGTGTGAAAAGCTGCTTAATTCTTGTTGCAGGCTTTCACCACAGTTCAACTGAAATCTGAATTTCATCAAGAAATGAATTGTTGATTTATGGCGAGGACTACTTTTATCTGCAGTGTTGCCAGTCTGGCGTAGTCACGAAAGCTCCGCGCGGCGGAGAAAATCCGCCGATTTTTCATACCTTGTAACAGTACATTATACAAGATCAAAGTGATAATAGCCAATCCCCCCACGAACATTTACTATCATCATGACTTTCTTGACAGGAAATGTCACAGACAATTGTTCTATATTATATACATAAATAAGTATTTCAAACTCATTTAAATTTATCATCAATCATCATATACGCATACTGGCCCTAAGTTAAACTAAACTAGAATATCCGGGCCTTTGATACTTTGCAAAAACATAATCGTCTATCAAAACAAAATGTATTACACGTGACACTGATGACTGTCTTATTTTAATAGAGATAAATGATATGAGCAGTTACTATGATTCAGGGTTCCCAGCGCAATTACTGAAGAATAATAACGGAAAAAACGGAAAAATAAAGGAATACGCTAAGTTTGCTGCACAGCGTCATTCATGTATTTTCCACCAGTTGACGCTTTACGCTCATTATTTGAATATATGAAGCCATCCATGGTTGAAAATCTTTTTAATATTTCCTGTCTAATCCCTTTGATTCACTTCATCAAATCACATTGTACTTCGTGTATCAAACAAATTGTACATAAAGTATCTAACGAAAGGGTTCACGGTAGGTTTTAACAAAGTTTAGGTTGAAAAAAATGCCCCAGGAAAATTGATTGTATTTTTTGATTTATTGGACCAATAACAATATTTCTAGACACATTAGAAAATTTTTCATCGGTATCTTTTCGAATATGACGTAATACTTCAAAATGGCTGCCATTTAAATCTTAAAATCGTAATATCTTAAAATCCAAGCCTCCTAGAGCTATCAAATATATTACAAACAGATAGGAAACCACCCCCAAAGTATCCAAAAATCATAGTTTTGAACCTCTAAATGCTACCTGTAACCATGGACTCCCAGATATATTTACACCTACAACTAAATTAACAACCAAATAGAAGCGTCTAATACTGATACAAACATTGATTCTATGATAGCCATCGATCCTGTTATGTCATAGCCAAATGAACGGTAAACCATAGAAATTGAACAATACCAGATGATTCTCTTTCTTTCAATTCTTTAATTAAAGATCTCGATATACATGTATCTATGGTCAGATCACGTGATACTAATGGTGTGCATTATTGAATGTTTCGACCATAGAAGTAGATAATGAATGGCATTGGTAATTTCCATGGTTTCGACTATCGATCTCTCGCTGTAAAGAAGATGGATTTGATTTATTGTCAACTAAAATGAAACACGCGCGCATATCTGCTGACGACTGTTCTGTACGCACACAGTGTCTTGCTTGTCTCTTCATTAAGAATACAGGTACGTGAAATGCCGACTTCCGCCCGTTCTCATGACGATTCTCGCTCTGCTGTTTGCTTGCTCTGCATGGGTAAGACCAAGGAAATGCGAAAGATAACGCCAGCTAATGAAGCTATCATCACGCAATATTTTCTCGAAGGACACGATTTCCGAGATATTCGCTTGCCCTCTGCATTGTGTGGCACATGTAGAAATGTGATACAAGAATACAGCAAAGGCACATTCACCAAAAGCATCGATGTGTTTGACTATTCTGTTATCGGAATATCTCCCCGGCCTGTAACCCGCTCTGGAGTAGTCGTGTGCGAATGTAAGGTGTGTCAAGTTGCCCGTTCTACACTTTCTTCCTCTTCGAAATTTGAGAAGAAATCAGTTGGTCGACCATCTTCATCAGCTTCTGCTTTATCATCGACATCGCGTGCACCTATTCGTATTTGCAATTTCTGCCTCACCGCTTTATGTCGAGGCAAAAGTCATACTTGTACAAAAGCAACGAGGAAAGAAAATCTACTCAGTATGGTGCCGGATGAAAAAGGACGAGACCAGTTAGCTGCGAGCATTCTTAAAGAGAAAACAACGAATTCTGGCTCCAATAATATCTTGTTATCTACTGGTGGTTCTCGTTTAAGTGTTGCTGTTTCGCCAGAACAGTCATCTACGAAATCAGCCCATTTGTTGACTTGTGATGATTTGGCAACTATACAAGTGACAATGAACTTATCCAGCAACAAAACTTTGCAGCTGGCGTCCCTTATACGATCAGCAACAAAAAATAGACGGAGCATTGAAAATCACGTCAAATCCAAACTGAGTGTACGGAACCATGCCCTGGATGAATACTTCACCGTGAGTGACATTGATTATACTACTACTACAGCTAGTCAGACTTGCTCGCAAGTATCGAGACCAACTGTTTTTTGTCACAATCTTGAAGGATTAATTCGAGAAGTTTTGCACCGAAGAGACCGTCACTCAACAGATAGCATTCTATTCAAAATTGGTCTGGACGGTTGTGGTGGTTTTTTAAGTTATGTTTGACAATGTGTAGGAGTGATATTGTTCATGATCATATAGAACCAAAGAGAGCAGCGTATGAACAAGGTGTCGCCGCAAGGTCATTGAAGGATACGGGCGTCAAAAAATTGATGATTCTAGCAATGGCCCCAGATGTCCAAGAGAATTATACAAACGTGCTTAGATTGTGGGTGCTGGCTCAGCTTATCGGTGGTCTAAATGACCCATCACTAATGGGTTCCAATTTTGCCATAACAACTGACCTCAAGCTGGCAAATATTGTACTGGGCATCATGTCCCACAGTTCCAATCACCCTTGCAGTTGGTGCAATATTCATCGGACGGAGTTGAAAAACAAATCCGTTTTGAGAACTCTTGGAAATTTGCGTGATTCTTTTTGGGAATGGTACGAAAGTGACGGGACTTTAAAAAATGCAAAGAACTTTGGGAACATTATACACTTACCTATTTTGAAAAGAGATGACAACGATCGTGTGATTGATATATTGCCACCGCCGGAACTCCACTTGTTATTGGGGACAGTAAATACTTTATTCAAGGCTATGGAAACGGAGTGGACCGGCGCACTAATCTGGGCCGACCGTTGCCATGTGTCACGGGAAGCTCTACATGGAGGCCAGTTCAATGGAAATTCGTGTCACACCCTACTCTCCAAGCTGGATTTGTTAAGATCAATGTGCCCACTCCATTGCTTGAAGTATCTTCGGTGTTTTGAAACATTCAGACAAGTCGTTCAATCATGTTATGGTCATCGTCTCAATCCTGACTATATTACGCATATTCAGCTATTTAAAGAGGCCTACTTGGACCTTGAAATCCCTGTGACTCCAAAGATTCACGAAATATTTTATCATATTGAGGACTTTTGCCAAATGCGTAATGAGGGTCTTGCGAGATGAAGTGAGCAAGCAATCGAAACTGTCCATACAGATTTCAAGGCAACATGGGCCAAATATAAAGTACAATTCAGCCATCCTGAATACGCGTGGAAATTATTGAGCGCTGTGAGAGACTACAACTCGAAACATGTTTGAACAGTTTATGCATTTCATCTTTTCAATCTGTTGAGTACGTTAAGTGTGTAATTTATTTTCGTTTAGTTTTTTACATAAATGATGTTTCTGCCTTTTTGTCAGGGCGTAATACAAAGTTGAGATCAACATGATAATGTTTTCAAATGTCGGGCACGTGTTAATGCAATGTCATATAAAATCGGAAAGAAAGAACTTAGACGTTCAAAACTATGATTTTTGGTTACTTTGGGGGTGGTTTCCTATCTGTTTGTAATATATTTGATAGCTCTAGGAGGCTTGGATTTTAAGATATTACGATTTTAAGATTTAAATGGCAGCCATTTTGAAGTATTACGTCATATTCGAAAAGATACCGATGAAAAATTTTCTAATGTGTCTAGAAATATTGTTATTGGTCCAATAAATCAAAAAATACAATCAATTTTTCTGGGGCATTTTTTTCAACCTAAACTTTGTTAAAACCTACCGTGGGTTATGATGTGAAGTTAGCACATGAAATTAGAACACAAGTGAGACGCTACAAATCAACTGTCAACATGAAGGAAGAAAGTACTCTTCAACAGTTCGCGCAGACTTTCATAAAAATGATACTATTTGCCTTTGCATCACCCCTCCTCCGTATTATTGGCCTCCGTCAATCTGAGGAAGTGGAGAAACTGACTGTAATAACAAAGCAGTATAGTGAATATGCATATATATCATAAGTTGGAATCTACTGAAGAGCCATCTTTGAGATCCAAGGGCGCGTATATGGAGCCTGTGTGCGGCAAGCTATGCTTTATAAGTTGCGAGTCATGGCCGTTGCTTTCATCCGATGAGAAGACTTGAGCGTGAGGAGATGCGAATGCTAAGGTGAATGTGTGGTGTCAGACTACCGGACAGGAAATCGAATGACAGCATCAGAAAAGCAATGGGTCTTGAGAACAGACGTCACGAGAAGGCAAATACTTCGTCGGCTTGGCCACGTGGTAAGAAGGGATGAGACAGAGTGGATCAGAAAAGTTATGTGGATGGAAGGAGATGGTAAGACAGGAGCAGGAAGACAAAAGAAGACCTGGGAACAAGTGGAGATGACCTCAAACGTGTTGGATCCCAGGAAGCGGACGCCCGTGATACACCGAAGTGGAAGTCCATACTCAAGCAGCTAACGTTTAACCCAGCATCTTCTGGAAGAAAAGGACGCAAAAAGGGATGAGTGAGTAAGAGTGAGTTAAGTCATTGTCATTTTGATTTTAAGTTCCTTCTTTCTTTTCAAACTCGTGTGAATCAATTCCTGTCCATGCATGATCTTCTCTTTTTATATATCTACTGTCGACAGCAGTCTCCCGTCAAGAGTTTCCTTCTTCTGTCTGAAGATCAGCAACTTCGATTCCATTTAATATTTCTTTCCTTTCTTTTTCCAAGCTTTGTCGTTCGATAAATGACGTTTGCTGATCTCGTCGAAATTTACCGCTCGCTTTTTGCATGTGCTCTACCGTTCTTCTCAACTTTGAGCAGCTCACTCGTAATCGGCACTTTGATAGCGCCACCTATACGATTGATTTGAACAAGATTTTAATTTCGTTTACAGATTAATTCACATTAATGCGACAAAAATGAAGAATAGAATATTTGAGTTGTTGAATACATAATCTAGAGCTGGACTTACATTTCTTATTTCACTTAGCGGCAAGACGAAGTGTGCACCAAGTTACATACTGACACATGGTGGTGCGAAGAAGTAGACGCAGCAGTGGAAGAAAAGAGAATGCGATTCGCCATATGGAAGAGAACTCAAGACGAAAAGTGATTAAAGAAGAATATGCAAAGGTAAAGGAGAATGCCCGCAAGATCATTTGGCAATCTCAAGAGAGAAGGAAAGAATTGGCGCAATTATTAACAAGTGAAGAGGGCAGGAGATGCTCAGGTGCAACACTGTTACTCGTTTCTGATACTTGGGAGACATGTTGGATTCCGTTGGTGGAACGGAGGCAGCTGTGACTGCGCGAATTGAGTGGCTGGGGGGGGGGGCGAAATTCCGAGAGATATCGCCTCCCCTGACCAGTTGTTCTACTCCATACTGGATGAAGGGCAAGATTTACGACTCATGCGTCAGAGCCTGTATGACTAACGGAAGAGAGACATGGGTTCTGACAGCTGTAGAAAAGAGGAGAATGGAGGTAGCAGACAGAAGGATGATCAGATGAATGTGTGGAGTGTCTCTCGAAGATAGAGTGGCCAGCGAAGACTTTCTGGCGTGCTGAGCCTGCTGTCGGTCGATGGGGACATGAGGGTGCGCAGATTGCGATGATACGGCGGAACGATAGCAGCGATTGGGTGAAGAAAGTATGGAAAATGAAGATCAGCGAACCAACAAGAGACCGCCCAAAAAAGACCTGGGAAGAAGCAGTGTCCGCAAACTGTCGGGAATTGGGCCTCAAAGAAGCCGAAACCCTCGATCTGAACACCTGGAGGCATTCTATGAAGAATCATCGTCCAACCCAACGGAGATGGAGTAAAGGACGCTAAACAGATGAAGCAAAACGTGAGGCTACCTAGGTTCACATTCTTCATGAATTGCAATGAGCAATGAGCATCTACTAAATAGTACCATCGTGAGTACTTACTATTGAAAAATGTTCGATTATGTTCAGCAATTGAACTTCATAGCTTCAAAAAAAATTTCGAAACAATTAATTTCACCATTCATGTGAGCATGTTTTGATAATATTATGCAGACAGGCACCAAACTAAGGTTTAGGTTGATCGCCAATCTATTGAACGTCGCTGAATTTCGTAGAATAATGATCGATGATATCCTATCGACGTTGGAAGTAAATATTTCTATCATGTATGAACCAATTCTTCTTATGCAATGATTCAACCAATGCGGAGTGGACTTTGACTTCTTCGACTGACCAGCGCCACATACCCTGTAGAATATCTTTCAGACTGTCACTTACAAAACACAAATGCAACATGATGCATCTCCATGTGCAATAGTTTTTGTTGTGGCAATCCTTCACTTGACCAAACGAACTTTGACCGTTGTGACCCATAAAAGAACTTCCGTAAAATGTTCTCTCAGACAACTAAGCACGCCTGACACTCAAACAGAACCAAGAGCTTATATCTTCCGAAAATCCATTTTTGTACATTAAGTACTGACTTCTGCAAAGGTATGCAAGTGTGCCGAATGTGATTGTAATGCGTGTTTGACATGACCGAAATTGATTTTAGATCTGAAACTCTAAGGATAGTATAATACTTAAAAAATAAGCATGGAAAATAAATTTCATCAAGATATCACCATTTTTGAAGAAGTTACAGTGTTTCAAAAAACATGGCGTCTACACAGGTAGACAGGTGTGCCGATGAGGGTTAAGATGTAGCGAAGGACTTGATACAGTAATACTGCCATAGACCTATTGTTCACTAAATGTGGATGCATCTGTAAAATGCACTTTTGTATTAAATGATAGATTATATGAACATAAAAAATAGAAGTACCACAAATATTTGGTCCATGAAAGTACGAGCGCAATATTTTAACGGTGTGTTCAGAAATGATAAAAAGCTAAAAAGTAGGATAACATTGAGTTTTGCACCCTTGAACGGATCTGAAGAATTCAGAAGAAATTTGTGCATTCAAAGCTTGTCCTTCTTTTGCTGAATTGATCTCCATGTTTCTACAAACAGCCCAGATTGTGATGATATGATGCAGGAGCAGCAAAAATAGAAAAGATTTTTCGATTTCATCAGAAACATCCCATACGTATAAACGCATACGTTAATATTCCCTTTGTAGAATCTCCTCAAAATCATATTATATTCACACTTGAAGCGAGAGATTAAGATTATCATCGTACTTAAGCGCATTTCACTTTAATCTACTTATTTGAATGTTACTATGAAAGTTCCAGGAATATGGTAACAAGATTCAGTAGCATTTTGCAATATATATATGACAATGTGAAGAAAAAAGGAAATAACGGAAAAATTGGTAAAAAACGAGAAATAAAGTACAATTTTCGAAAAAGCGGGAAATAACGGAACTCTGGGTACCATGATGATTGTATACAACATCATTCAAAAGAGCATCAAAGATTACGATTTATGTTGTAAGCCGTGCTGCTGATTGTTGAATAAGATGTTTGAAAGAATTATTTCATTTCACTACCTTTTAAACAATATTTCGGAGCTACGACTGCACTGACAATTCCTCCAGCATCGAGCATATCCTAAGCAATGTGGCAGAAAAAGTTATTGTTCCTCATCGTACATTTTGTTCAAAGCAGGGCTTCTGTAGCGTTTGCTGTAGAATGTAGTTAGAGCATGCAGTTTGTTTCGCTTTTTTTGTGAAGAAGTCATTTGAGGTCGGAGAACCCTCGCTCACTATCACTACTTCCGTAAGAAAGTGAAAGAAATGCTAGAGCCAAGCGAGAAAAGTGTTGTAATTTCTTCTCTCTTTCGGTTTTTAGATCGTATGTCGAAGGATGATACGGTGCAATCATTGGAATTGTTCGAACATCTAGGATTTCTTTTTCTTGAAAGATAATTTGTTCTCATTTATACGTAAAGCATTGCTAATTTGATGTTGAGCACGGCTGTGAGGATATCATCTGTGTACTAGGGCTTGGCATAAATCTTGTAGATAAATTTTGGCTCGCAAAGAATCAGAACAAATGCGTCTTATTCGCAAAGCTTGGGAATACGCTATTGGAATTTTATGTTGCAAACTTGACAATAGTCAACAGACTGCATGGACATTGACTTAAACATATCCAAACCGAAGCCAAGGCAATGCCGGATTCCAGTCTCATCTACAATGGACTGGTAATTGTAAGCCAGCTGACGCACTCTCGTAGGTAGAAGAATGAGATACAAACGAGGATAAAAATTGAGATGATGAGTTGCAAAATACCAATTGACTTGGGGACTTCATTCTGCAAGTGACTTCACATTGATCGAAATATGTAAAACTATACAATCAATATTGAGAGTGTAAACTAATTAGAATCAGAGCGCAACATGATCCTTATGAAGAGACAAAACGAAGAAAAAAGGAAACGATAGGATTATCAAAAAATAACCTGAAGCATTATCAGAGTGGCAAAGATAATAAAGTATGAATTTCCATGACATTTCCTTGGAGCACTGTCCCGGTCAGGGATTTTCGTCCAATTTACGCGTGCCGATGAAATTTACGCGTGTAAATGATCAATGAATTTTTAACCTGAGATCTCACGCAAGCTTTTCAAAATACCCCTCTAGAATTACCGATTTCACATGAAAATGTCAATATAGATTGTCAATGAAAATATAACGATAACAATATAGCGATAAAATTGCAACTAAAAAAGTATTGATATCAAAAACAAAAAATCAAAAAGACGTCTGCTTGACTTATTACAAAAAGCGATATTACGAAGACTGGGCGAAAAGTTAAAGCATGCGAAAATCGCCTTCTTTTTCAATTTGGATACCCTTTAAAAAGAAACCAGTAAAATGACAATTTAGCAATAGCCGTAAGTTACTTATGCGCTATCCTTTCGACCGACCAGCAGCAAAGATATGAATGATGAATGAAAAATGACTATCACTCTAGGAAGGAGAGACGAAAACGTGTAATAAAGAACTGCATAGTTAGCTACATATCCGTGTTTGTTTTCCTGTTCTTCGGAATCGTGAAATTAGCCCACGTTCTCTGCCATCTTTCTCTCAACTCTGAATCATATCTATTTACTGCTCTTTATTTTTGGAATTGAAAAATATTTATACAAGAATTCAAATGTGCTAAACAGCATTGAAGATATGAATGCCGAAAATACAAGCATCAGCAGAGATAGTCCGTGATTGTCCATTGTTCTATTGTAGTATAGCGCTAAGTACGAGTATATAGACAGAATCGGTTCATTTTCCTTATCACACCATAGAGCCATTTACTTGATCACCTGTTTGAAGGGATAGATATTTCATTTGTATAACCATATATTCTTGGTAGCTAAATGAATCTAAAGCGTCCTAATTTTTGAAAAAAATACATTCTGTTTTAAATTTTTATATCTTTCAAGGCATGTGTTTTCTATCCATTTAAATGTATGCCATCGTATTATAGCATATCGGCATAACCGAAATTGCGTTTCTCTGTAACTTTATTTGTTCAACCTGCGTAAATATTATCTCTAGACGTACAGTTGAAAGAATTTTTAGCTGCTGCTGTATTATGGTAATCAATCACTGTGTGAGCTGAGTAGTAATCCCCTGACAAAATCAAGTGCAAAATGAGGAGGAATGCTGACTCAGCCCCCCCTCTGGCTGAGTCAATTTCCGCAATCGATGAGAAAGTAGCGGCTTCCAATGAGAGTTTGAAACCCGCAAAGAAATTGGAAAAGAAAGCTAAGAAATTGAAAGAAAATACACTAGAAACGCAAAGAGTTGAACTGCAAATGGAAAGGTGACATGCACCTGAAGCATCAGCGGTACGTATTTCGACTGATGCCAAGCACATTAAACAGCTCAGTAGTAATCCCCTGACAAAATCAAGTGCAAAATGAGGAGGAATGCTGACTCAGCCCCCCCCTCTGGAAGTCGCCAAGGATGTGATGGAAGGATGGGTCCGAGAGGAGAAAACTGTTCCCTACCCCCCCCCCTCTGAAAGGAAGGAAGGAGTTTTCCAGCAAGGATAGGAATCTCGGAAGGGAGAAGGGGTGGAATGTGGGAAGGTTAGAGTGAGAAAAGGGTGGGTGTTGGTGGTTTTGGGATGAGAAAAGTCGGAAATCGTCATGAAGGAGGGTTCGGATGTGAAATTGGAGGTCAGATTTGGAATCTACATGAAATTTTGGGTGGGGAAGGAAGGCAGGGAAGAGTTTTCCTGAGAGGCAATGGGTGGAATCTCTGAAAACGTCAGAGTTGGAAAAGGGTGGGTTTTGGTGGTTTTGGGATGAGAAAGTCCATTTTTCGTCATGAAGGAGACCTCGGATGGGAAAACGGAGGCCAGATTCGGAATCTACGTGAAATTTTGGGTTAGGAAGGATGTTTCCAGCGAAATCGGAATCCCCCCCCCTCTGGAACGAGACTTCCAACTTTGGTTGTAGTGATCGTAGAAAGTCGTGCAATAGCTCATTTGAAAGCTAAGAGTGAGAAAAATAATGCAGTGGAAAGCTCAGTTTGGTCCTATTTTCCTGGGTTCAGGGAAGAAAATGGCAGGAAAACGTCAGTGTTGGAAAAGGCAGGTTTAGGATGTTTTGGGATGAGAAAAGTCGTTTTTCGACATGAAGGAGGTCTCGGATGGGAAAACGGAGTGCAAATTCGGACGTTTTGACCAATTTTGGGTGTAGGAACTTCTTTCCAGCTCAATCGGAGAGAAAAAGATCTGACCCCCCCCCTCGGCAGCGATCTTCCAACTTTGGTGCTAGAGATCGTAGAAAGTCGTGTGATAGCTCATTTGAAAGCTGAGAGTGAGACAAATTCAGTGGAAGACACGGCATGTTCCTGTCTGCCTTCGTTTAGATGTGAGACGCAATTGAAAATTTTGGATATTTGCGAAAAAACGACAGAGTTAGAATTTTTACGAAAACGGCTCTAGCGGGTGAACCAAGCCTCGGACGGGAAAACAGAGACCAGATTTGGAATCAGCGTGCCATTCTGCATCTAGAGGGTGAGTTTCAAGTGAATCGGAGAGAAAAAGTTGAATATTTTCTTCACACTGGGTCTCCGCACGGGATTTTTTCGTGAAAATGTTAAATTGTGACCACCTTTGGCAGTCAATAGCGGAGGATTGGAAGTGAATGAAGAGCTCGGGTTTCTTTTACGGGCAAGACCGCACTTTGTTCTCTAGGATCCTATCTTTTCAGATGCGTGGAAGGTTTCGTTTCCAAATGAGAGCATGTTGAAAATCGAGTTTTTGCGCATTTTCCAATATTTCCGAGTTTTTTCATCTCGGCTTCTGGTCATCGTAGAGGGTCGAGGGATGTCTTAAATGAAAGGGGAGAGCGAGAAAACATGGTTGTCAAAATCTGAAGTCAATCGGAGCACTAGAACCGGAGATAGACGGGTTTAAAGTTTTTGGATGATGGATATTACGTCATCAGCTGATCGCCACAAACTATACAAGCGGGGAACCGACAGAGACTTTTCATTAAGAGGAGAGCGATTGTCAAAGGTAGGTCGTCTGTCTGAGCTCCGATGATAGCATCGGACATTCCAAATTTCGGGTTTCCTTAAGAAACCGACTTAGAAAATTTCATTGCTGATATCAGCTAAGGCGTCAGACTTAGAGGTTCGCCAGGAGATGACCTTCGTCTCCAGGCCATAAAAGACGCCAAAACTTTAAAGGCTTGTAACTTTGCTTCTACAAGACCGTTTGACTTGATTCAAAAAAGAGTCGATCGCTATTGATCAGACATATATGGACGGACTACTTATAAAATTTCATAAGTAGTGTTAAAAAGTTGAAAAATTTAAATTCGTTATTTTTGGAGGTTTTCTGGGGTTTTCGACCCTGCTAAAGGATTTTTAATGATGTCTGAGTCAGTCTTCTCATGTCTTACCATGATACAAGCGAGCAAGACACGGAGAGTTTTGCTGTAATATTCCACTGATGAGTAGAGACTGATCAGTAGAGACTCGTTACCTCTAAAGTATAGCTAGCAAAAAGTCGTCATGAAAATATACTTCATTTGGTCTTTGATTTAACATCATTGGAACCCACTTTACTAATAGCAATGACAATATGCTTTATTTTATTCAGAAGCAAATGATCGCCGTAACCATGAAAGTTGTCCATCCGAGAAATAATCTTCCGCAGATGTCGTGTATAAAACTCAGAAGCATCAGTAACATATTCTTGTCTATAGGAACGAAATTGAAAGTCAACACTTTCCACTACTTCACATTGTGGAAAATGAATGTAATTGACATGTGCAATTAAGTGAGCCTTGATAAGACTGTCTTTGAAATAAGATATCAACTCCGTAAATATTTCTCGTCTGTAGTCTAAACATGCTTCCAATTCAGTCTATTCCCTTTGAAACTCAAGGATGTAACTTGTATTAAGCCTCCGAAGCTCTCTTGATGAAAACGAATCGTGCAATCATCATGTTTCAATGTATTGACTTCAGGTGCCATGGTTGAGTCTATTGCTAAACAACATTTTTGCCTAGGACGATTTCAATAACGCGTTACAAATGTGTGTGTGCGCATCGGGAACTCTAGCTCGTCTGTGATTGGACGAGAGGTCTCATCCATTCACCGCTTAGGAAAATCTTATAAAAGGCAGTGCATCAGCTCTGCTCTTCACATTTATCTTTCACAAGGTGAGTGTCGGTGAGCTCCTGCTATCAGGTTGTTTTGACTTGCTATCAAGTTGAATAGTCTCTTGCTATCAAGAGATTCACTTCTGCTCTTGAAACATATCATCGCTGTAATACCTCCTTTGCTCGAGCGCTCCTTCGGGACGGCGGGTACTGCCGTAGAGGGATTGCGTTGCACGGGTTGTTCGTCGTTTGTTAGACCGAAACCTCTGAGCCGTTGCTCATGTTGGGCGTTCGACTTCCTACTCAACGTGATGCTTTCTCTCGCCAGGTCAGAGTACTTCAGCCATTCGACAAAGGTTAGTCTTTATGATATGGAGTAGAGTGAAATGTAATTCATTAGATGTCACTTCAATGATTGTTCCCATGATAAACGTTGACTAAGCAAATGAAACGATTTTCATCTTTCCTTTTCAGTGATTGAAATCTACTAACGCACTGTCGTGTAATCTGTAATCGATCAAAAATGGAATCCAAGAAAATTGAGAACTACCGCATTGCTGTCGAGATGGAAAAGGCCACCATCGAGCAATGTAAGTATTTGTAACAAGTATCACTCTATTACTAACATCATTAGGGTAGACATCCTCATTAAAATCAAGAGCCCCTCCCTTATTTTGTTCATGTTTAAAGCGAATCCAAATTTTAGCTCTGCTTATCTTTGCTGTCATTCTTTTTCAGTGCATGAATGTATTCGTAATGGGGAACCCGTCCCCCAAGGAGTAATCGGGGAAGCCTATGAGCGGCTTTACAAGTGTAGGTATCTTTAACATCTCATGTTTATACTGTTTCAGATCCTCTGCATCATCCTTGTCTCATTATCTAATCTCTCTTTCCTCTCTACAGACTTGGCCAAGATGAAGAAGTGGGAAGAAGCTGCGAGGCGGAGACTTAATGACGAATTTCCGGCCCTACCTTCCCGCCCAAGGTGCGACCCCTCTCTCGGGCATCATCATCGCCCCACCTCCACCGCCTGCTCCGCTCCCTGCACCCGTCCCTGCTCCTCGTCACCACGTCCCTCCGACACCGAAGCCCAGGACTCTTCCACCCTCGGCTCGCGTCCCACTCCTACCTCCGCGTCCATCCTTGCTGCCGGAGTTGCAGTCTTTAGATGCTAAGTATCCGTGATTGGGAAAAGGGGGATAAGACTTCAAACTTGAAATTATGATCATGCTACTAATCTCTTTTCTCTTTTTCTCAACAGATCTGGAGGCCTACCTGAACGGCGACGTTCCCTCCCGTCCCATCGTCATCCCAGCTTCGTCACCACCACCAGGAGCGGCCGAACTCCCTCTCCTCTCCTTCAAGTCGGTGGAGAGATTGCTGGAGGAACAGGAGAGGGAGATTGAAGTCGAAGAGAAGGACTTTCGATGCCAGCGGTGTGACAGGGTCTTCTCCTCAGCCTACAATTTGAGACGTCACACCGCTGGCCATACCTGTAGAGGAGGAAAGCGCCGACCGATCCCTCAACGACCCAAGTGTAAAGGTTGTGGACGCACGTTCTACAACAACACCAACTTGCGAGTCCACATCGAAGGCGGTTCCTGTGGCAGTGTGAGGCAACCACCAACGTCATCAGGTAGGAAGCATCCTTCATCGCACGTCGGCTTTTCCTGTTCTTCGTGTCAGAAGACCTTTCCTACAGAGTTTGTTCTTTCTTCGCACACACTCTGTCACACTCATCCCACTGAGCTTTACACTGACAACAACGTCACTCTAAGGCTGAGCAAGTTTTCCCTTGAGAGGCTCGTTCGCGACTATGAGTTAGAAAGCTCTGAAGCTGTGCACGATATTCATCCTTTCTTGATGAATAATATAGGATTGATTCATCAAATGTTGGCGAGCTTAGATAGATTTTTACGCATGTTCTATCTCACTGCTCGTTTCAATAAGGTAGACAGTAGCACGGGAGAAGTAGAGTCCACTGTGACCATTAGGATAGCCTCCTGTGCTGCTGATCTCATAGGTGATGTAAACGAGTGGATAGAGAGACATGCGACCTATCTCGTCAGCAACTTAAATAAATTTAGTGAAAGAGACAGCGGACTGGTCTTTGATGGGATAGAGAAAGTAGACATTAAAATCAATCTTTTAGAAAATTTGGAAGGGAGCGGTTCCTTCACCCTCCCCAAAGCACTGGCTGACAAAAAGGCTGTCATCAATGTAGAGTGTCAGTTACAGTGTTTCATGTATGCCGTCCTCTCCATTCTTCACTATAATGATATAGGTATAAATCGTGAACGAATCACTAAATATGGTGAATGGGAGGATGAGTTTAAGTTTGACGGGTTAGATGTCAACACATTACATTTTAAAGACATCACCCAATTTGAAATACTCAATAACATTAAGATCGTCGCCCATCTCTGGGAAAAAGGTCTGAAGGGCGTTAGGTATAATAATCGCCAAAGTAATTTCGACCGGGTTGTCAATCTTCTCCTAGTCTATAGCGACAACCACCCAGAATGGCATTATTGTGGCATTCCCAAAATTTCAAAGTTGTATCGCCACCAACAAAGTAGTGATGACAAACATTATTACTGTGATCGCTGCACACGACGCTTTAGGTCAAAACCATTTTTTGAACAGCATTACGAGTGATGCTCTCGGGGTAAACTTCAAATGGAAGTCATGCCCAAAGATAAATTTTATAGGTATGAGGAAAACGGCAATGAGCTCAGTCCCATATGTACCATCTATGCGGACATTGAATGCTATATTGAACAAGAAGACCTAAGTCATGAGCCAGCAGCCATTGCCTGTTATGAAGTTTGGCATCCATATTATAGGAACCAAAATAAAATGCAGTTGTGGCAAGGCGAGAAGTGCGATGAAAACTTCCTCAACTTTTTAGATAGGAAAGCCCGTTTTCATCAACGGTATGAAACTGAGCTGACTAGGAAACCCATGTGCTTCACAGAAGCCGCTAAACACAAGTTTGATAGGACCACGGAATGTCCCCGCTGCTGTTCATCCTTTGATGATCAGCAACATAAGAAAGTGAGGGACCATTGCCATCTCAGTGGTAAATTTAGGTCTGCCTTATGCAGTAAATGTAATATGAAACTTAGGCTCAAACGGCGAACGCTCCTCGTCATCTTCCATAACTTTAAATGTTATGATGCTCACATCATCATTCGCCATGGATTCGGTAAAATGAAATCCTGGTCATCCAAAGTGATTGCACAAAGTAAGGAAAAATTTATGTGCATCACTGCTAAAGTACAAGTCGATAAGACGAAGGAGGGGAAGCCTGTCTTCTATGACATAAAGTTTCTAGATAGTTTTCAATTTATGTCTTCTTCCCTAGCCGCGTTGGCTAATAATTTAGAAACACTTCCCCTCACTCAACATTTAAAGAGAAAGACTATCCCAACATAAGTGACAGTCTGATACGACGGAAAGGGGTGTTTCCTTATAGTTATTTTAGTTCAATGGACACATTGAAAGAAACATCCCTTCCGTCCATCGATAAATTTAAAAATGATTTGACGGGTGAGGACTGTTCGCTGGATGACTATAGGCATGCAGAGCAAGCATGGTTAGAATTTAGGTGTCGCACTTTTGGTGACTACATGCTTGCCTACTTAAAATTAGACGTCTATCTGTTGGCTGACGTGTTTGAGACTTTTAGGAAAGTCACATTAGAACAGGACGCCTTAGACCCCGTCCATTTTGTTAGTCTGCCGGGTCTGTCTTATCAGTCAGCCTTCAAGATGACGAAAGAGAGCATACATTTACTGCAAGATGCAGAAATGTACACGTTATTTGAAAGTGGTATTAGGTAAGGCTTAACATTTGTCAACAAACATGCTGTCAACAGCACCCAAGACATAGGATCGACCACGCATTTAATGTACATAGGCCAAAATAATTTGTATGGGAGTGCATTATCCAAGCCTTTGCCACAGTCTGGCTTCCAATGGGTAGAGCCCCATGACATTGAATACTTCTCCAATCCAGCACACATCATGGCACTGGGAGATGAGGCCGACATAGGTTATTTATTTGAAGTCGACCTCATCTATCCAGAATGTATTAAGAATAGAACAGTTGATTTTCCTCTCGCACCCGAATCTGGCATAGTCAGTCCAGATATGTTCTCTCCCTTCATGGAAGAACACAATCAGCAATATGAGGCGGAAAATGACTTAAACTATAAACCCACTAGGAAGTTGTTGCTCACCCAATTGAACAAGCAGCATTACATCGTGCACTATTCCATCCTCAAATTCTATCTAGGTATGGGGATGCAACTTGACAAAGTCCATCGCGCTATCCAGTTTAGGCAAAAGCCCTTTCTAAAACCGTATATAGAATTTAATAGTAAGAAACGGGCTGAATCCAAGAATCCTTTCGAAAAGGACTTCTTTAAATTTAAGAATAATGCCCTCTTTGGTAAAACCATGGAGGATGTAAGAAAGCGCATTGACTATCGTATCGTGACTGATCCGGAAACGAGTATCAAGTCATGTCGCTCGCCGTTGTTTTGCCACCATGATGTCATTTCCGAAGACATCACTGGTTTTAAAATGTTAAAATCTAAAGTAGAACTTTGCAAGCCCATTTATGTCGGTCAAGCTGTCTTGGATCACTCCAAGTTAGAAATGTACAAGTTATTTTACTACACTTTTAAAACTTGTCCATTGATCCAACATGTGGAATTAGTAGGAGGCGATACAGACAGCTTCTTCCTAGCTTTGACAACCACTTGCCAAGTCAAGCAGGACGACATTTTAAAATATTTAGCACCCAAGTTTGATAGTTCCAACTATCCCACTGACCATCCGCTTTAGTCTACCTCAAATGAAGCGAATCTTGGCTACTTCAAGGATGAGTGTGCCGGCAAACAGATAGAGGAGATGATCTTGCTTCGCCCCAAGATGTACTCCATGAAGCTAAAATCCTCAGAGCTTCTTATTAAACGGGCGAAAGGCATCTCGAAGTCAATCGTTAGAAAAATGCACAGGGACTATCAAGATGCCTTAGATTCACATAAAATTAAAAAAGTAGAAATGACCATTTTAAAATCACAGTCGCATCAAGTCAGAACAACGACGTTTATGAAACGAGGTCTCTCAGCTTGGGAAGACAAGCGATGCTGGATGAGTCCTAACCACTCATTACCGTACAAGATAGGTAAAGTATAAAATAAAGTCATAACCATGTCAGAGTTTGTAAGTTATCATCCTCACCAACGAATGTAACATCATGACAATTTCTTCGGCTTAGGAAACATCAACCACTTTGCTGACTCATGACTATAAATAGCTCTGACTCATGAAGTGGTAAAGCACCAGTCATTTAGATAAGAATCTAATCAGTCTTCTTCAACCTTTTCACCGAAACGTGTGTGGGCATCATTTCATGTCTATAAATAGCACTGACTCATCATAAAGCGATGAACCTTGTTGATGACCTTTTCACCGTTACGTGTGTGGGCGATAGTTCATTGCGATGACTCATTCAAAACACATCATGTGATTAACACGATTCTATTAACTGTGACTCATACAGATAACCCATTAAAGATTTAACAATGTCAGCTACTTTACTGATATCACGTAAACCAGTCATGATACAATGTCCGCTGTGAAACACTGCAATATGTACAGGATGCCACTTCCGAATCAAAGCAGCAGGAAAGAGTTCAGTTTCATAAAATATACAATGATTACTGGTTTTAATGTTGGCTAGATTCACTAACAACTTCAATTGAACAGACACTACTATATTCTTCAATGTCAGGGGACTGAGGTGTAGATGAGGCATGAGTGTTCGCATTTTCTTGACGACTTCGTAACATATGGACTGCATCACGAAATGAGAAAGGTTTCCTAGGACTTCGATTTTGCCGCAGCGAAAGATTTGGAAGATTTCGACCGTCGCTCATGCGAATGACCAACATTTGCGGACGACCGCGATGATAGACTGAATCGGGAAGATGGGTATGCAACTGTTCTAAATCGATGTCTCTTCTCAGATTCATTTCGCGCATGGCGTTGATGATGCGGATGGGGAGCATGATTCATAAATGACATGAGGGTTGAGTGAACTTCCCTTTTATACTTTTCCCATGAGGGTTTTGGAATCACGATGTAGCAGTGATCATTATGTAGAATCATCTCTTGAATGCGAACAAATACAATGCTGTCTCCTACGTTAATGACACGGCAAGAGTTGGATAGGATTGCGCGATGCAACCTTCGTCGTTGAAAGCGTTCTAGAGTTATCTGAAGTTGACGTTTCGTATCATGAAATGTAACACACTGACTTTTCCATGATACATAGAGGCATGCTGATAATTTCAACATGTTTTAAACCTGAGTGAAGAAGGGTATGCCTAAGAAAGAAAGAGAGAGTAATGTTCATGTGTGGCATGGTGAGTGTACATTTTCTTTCTTGATACGGTGGCCGTTAGGCCGTGGTCTCATCAAGACCGATGGTGCGTTCTCAGTGTGTGGAGAGTGTTACTGTAGTTGATTATCATCAACATGAACATCATTTTCAAAGGTTATGGAGACAAGATGGGGATTCAACGTAAACAACCTTCCGTCCCTGCGCGGACCCATGTAGATGGTTTGAATTTTAATTTCGAAGGAGTGGAATCCTTTTCCCAAAATGGGGAGAGGTTTGCAATTGAACAAGTCGAATTCGCTGCCCTCCTTTTCATGGATGATGAGACAGTGTCTATCCATACGAACATACATGTATCGTCTTTCCATGATGGGAACTTGTGACCGCTTCCCATTGTGTCGAACAATTTCTTTGGGAATGGTGAGATTTTCTTTCAGGAATGTTTCAAGAGTATTGAATTGTAACCGTGTCCAATACACAAACGGCCAGTCCATACTTTGTTGTCATAACTTTTAGATAATCTATCCGATGACTTGGAGTCTTTATGGTCACGGCTTCTCCATGATGAGTTATCTTTTGATTGAAAGCATTTTTACCCGATGCTAAAGTAAGGGAGTTCAGTGTACCCAGTACGAGAGCAGAGGAGTTGATGGCTTCGAGCAACTGCAGGGTTAGCGCAAGGACGGAAATGACTGCCATGAGCTCAGTCGTCCGTTTTATAACCAGACCTAGCTCCAATCACATGCGTTTCCCTTTTCACGTTTTCGCTGTCTTTGTTACACGACAAAGAGTTATCACACGTGAACGTTTGACTGCGTGGGTGGAAACCTTTCCTATTTATACACAAGGTCGTTCTAGTCCTCACAAAGACTTTGGTGACACACCCCTTCTAGCGAACAAAGACGCATTCATTTATCTAACAAAGAGCCTGATAGTAATGCACAAAGCGCGATGACTCATGTTGTGACACGCCTCTTTTCTCGAACAAAGACGCATTCATCTAACAAAATGCCCGATAGTAATGCACAAAGCGCAATGACTCATGTTGTGACACGCCCCTTTTCTCGAACAAAGACGCATTCATTTATCTATCAAAGCGCAATGACTCATATTGCTCTATACACCATTACAAAATACTCAGTGAAAAGAAATCTTTATTGCATCTACACAATGTGTCGACCATCAAACAAAGTCGTGGATGTAAACACACTCACTTGAATCATGATATGTTTAACAACGTACGCATTTCCTTCCATCGTCTCTTCTATTCTCTCCATAATTTTCTCCATATGATGACCATAAAATTGATCACTAAGAGTAATCCATTCTGTGCAATAAGATCCAAAACGAAGTGGCTTTTGCAAATCTTTCAACTCTATATAAGCAACGAGTCTACCCTTTACATCTTGAGGTTGTAAACTCTCCATCAATCTTTTGAAGAGAGGAAGGCTTTCAGTTAGCACTACTTTCATATCATTCATCTTCATTTTAATTGTAAGTTTCCAATCTTGTAAAAATCCATCGAATCCTTGTTGATCAAGTGTTAAATGACACATGTGGTTACTTAGTGTACGATGCGCCATCATAAACGTTGTGAGTATAGATTTCACATTGCTTCGATGACTTCCACTATGAATAAAACAGAAATTACAATCATGTTCCACTGTAAGTTTATTCAACACCAGACAAAATTTACAAGTACAGAATACACTTCATAAAATGATCATCACTCATTCACAAGGAGCAAAAACATGTTTTACATAGACCCATGCTGTTGACAATAATATAGATACAGTTCATAAACGTCATAGAGACTACAATGCCAGCGTGAACAGAGTTTTGCAATGTAGGTAGCTTTATTTCTAGTATTACAATGGGATGGTGGTCTGTAAAGGTGATGTCTCTCACCGAAACATACAGCCATATCAAAAATCATTTCATCTCTAAACTTCTTTTGATCACAATGCATATGATAATCTTGTCTTACACGATCTACCCAACATGGTAAATAAAAATTATCAATGTGCAACTGAAGTCTTGCTGCTTCTCGTTCAGAATCATTTCCTAATATTTTAACAATATGAAAACCTGACAGACACCGTTTGAAATCACTTATCAAATACGTTTCATTTACAAATCCAATATGAATCGAAATAGAAGGATCAAGTCCATGCACATGACGCCGTGACCATTCGTCTTTGTGTGGAGGACAGTAGGCAAATCTATGATATACACTAGCAACAGTTTGATCACTTTCTCTCATTGCAATAGCACTCAATTCCTGCATGGGTGTTCCCTCATTGTCCCGCTAGAGCCGTTTTCGCAAAAATTCTAACTCTGTCGTTTTTTCGCAAATATCCAAAATTTTCAATTGCGTCTCACATCTAAACGAAGGCAGACAGGAACATGCCGTGTCTTCCACTGAATTTGTCTCACTCTCAGCTTTCAAATGAGCTATCACACGACTTTCTACGATCTCTAGCACCAAAGTTGGAAGATCGCTGCCGAGGGGGGGGGGTCAGATCTTTTTCTCTCCGATTGAGCTGGAAAGAAGTTCCTACACCCAAAATTGGTCAAAACGTCCGAATTTGCACTCCGTTTTCCCATCCGAGACCTCCTTCATGTCGAAAAACGACTTTTCTCATCCCAAAACATCCTAAACCTGCCTTTTCCAACACTGACGTTTTCCTGCCATTTTCTTCCCTGAACCCAGGAAAATAGGACCAAACTGAGCTTTCCACTGCATTATTTTTCTCACTCTTAGCTTTCAAATGAGCTATTGCACGACTTTCTACGATCACTACAACCAAAGTTGGAAGTCTCGTTCCAGAGGGGGGGGGGATTCCGATTTCGCTGGAAACATCCTTCCTAACCCAAAATTTCACGTAGATTCCGAATCTGGCCTCCGTTTTCCCATCCGAGGTCTCCTTCATGACGAAAAATGGACTTTCTCATCCCAAAACCACCAAAACCCACCCTTTTCCAACTCTGACGTTTTCAGAGATTCCACCCATTGCCTCTCAGGAAAACTCTTCCCTGCCTTCCTTCCCCACCCAAAATTTCATGTAGATTCCAAATCTGACCTCCAATTTCACATCCGAACCCTCCTTCATGACGATTTCCGACTTTTCTCATCCCAAAACCACCAACACCCACCCTTTTCTCACTCTATCCTTCCCACATTCCACCCCTTCTCCCTTCCGAGATTCCTATCCTTGCTGGAAAACTCCTTCCTTCCTTCCAGAGGGTGGGTAGGGAACAGTTTTCTCCTCTCGGACCCATCCTTCCATCACATCCTTGGCGACTTCCAGAGGGGGGGGCTGAGTCAGCATTCCTCCTCATTTTGCACTTGATTTTGTCAGGGGATTACTACTGAGCTGTTTAATGTGCTTGGCATCAGTCGAAATACGTACCGCTGATGCTTCAGGTGCATGTCACCTTTCCATTTGCAGTTCAACTCTTTGCGTTTCTAGTGTATTTTCTTTCAATTTCTTAGCTTTCTTTTCCAATTTCTTTGCGGGTTTCAAACTCTCATTGGAAGCCGCTACTTTCTCATCGATTGCGGAAATTGACTCGTTTATTTCCACCGGCTTTGATGACTTTGCACGCTCGTCTTCTCAAATAACACGTTGGTGTTTCAATTTCTCCTCCTGTATTTCTCGAGCTCTCTTCTGTTCTTTTTCTCAGTCTTTCTTTGCATGCTTGCTTTGCATTTTTTGCCTACGTCGTAATCGGGCAACTGAAGCAAGCTACACGTTGAGCTGCAGTATCTGACTAGATGAAAGTCAGCGCTCGAATGCTGTGTTGATCCAAATTCTGTCTTTTCTTTACTAGTATGTTATTACTTACTATTCTTACTAGCAAGCACACTAAATAGGCGCTCGACTTCCGCATCACTGAAAGGCAAAATCAAGTAAACTCGAATAAAATTGGTCAATACTGGGCAATCGATAAGTTTCAGAGCCTCTTGCCAAAACTTATTGGCAGGCAACGTGTCGATCACTTTGATTTTTCTATCGGTTTTGTATCGACGGACTTCTTAACGATGAGCGTCATATTCATCAGGAGAAACAATTGCTGGTATCGTTTGCGCGACGGTTGTAGAAAGTAGTCTACATGGCCTAACCGAACTACCTATTCGATTACGCCAGAAACGCTTGCAATGGTTCGGACATGTAAAGAGAGAAACCGACACCATCATCGGTGAGGCATGTCATTTATCGGTTGACGGTCACCGTTTACCGGGAAGACCGAAGAAAACGTGGTGTGTACGTGTCAAAGATTTAGAATACCTGAAGGTCAAGGAGGACATTGCTCTGGATCGAAATATATGGAAAGTATTCGCAGAATCGTCAACCCTGGTGGAATCGAGAAAAAGCGACGAAGAACGGAAAAGTAGTAAAGAAAGATTTTTCCTGATTTTTCGAGAATATCATCAGAATTTCGATGTCTTGAAAATGGCACTATTACTTCTTTGATTGAGTGATTGATGGCTCAGCTGTTTGAAGATCAAAATCTACTAATTAAGTTAGCAGCATTTTCATATGGTCAGCATGGTTGACGATCTTTAATAGCGGCTTTGAATTGAACTTTTCCAGATTAAATTACATCTTAGCTCACTAGATTAATGCAGTGAAACCCGCTGAAGTATCTTAGATTCCGTCAAAACAAGTTTGCATTCATGAGCAGGATTCAAAAATCTGCACCATTAGCCCATCAAGTACAAAAAATGAATGCTATTTAAGACTCAATATAAAGAACGAAAGCAGTAAAACACGGGAACAACTTGTAAAACGGACCAAATGACTCCTAAAAAACGCTTTCCTTAGAAAGCGAGAATCAGTAAGGTAGAAAAGGTTTATATGAGCGTCTGCATGAATTCCTACATTTCTCAAAAAATTCCGGCATCGGAAAAAATTGGGCATTTTTCCTAATTTGAAATTCTTGGAACTATGAATATATTTGAAGTTCGTGAAATTTGGCAGCAAATTGTTCGATAAGCAGGAATTGTTAAATAAAATATCGCAGTCGATGTGATTAAGTTTAACATAACATTTTTCTAAATTTCGATAAACTAATTTTGTCTCAGTGTTGGAGAACTTAAATGCAATTCTTGCAAACCATTTTATTACACAGCCAGCGCTTCGGATGTCCACAGCATCCATCTTCAGGGCAAACTAATGAAATTATATTACAGGTTAACTTGATTCTAAATTCAAATCCTAGTACAATAATTATACGAAAATCTATGAATGAGCTTGATAGTTAGATACAATATAGAAATCAAACTTAATATACTAAGAGATACTAAATAACAAAAAACGAGAAAAGGTCTTTCTACATCACTGCTAGACGCCGTGTAAGTCCTTGGTCTTGCTTATTGAGGACCGGCTCATTCTTCTTTATTAGCATTGCTTCGGCTATCTCCAGATCTTTCTTTCTTTCATATCCTGCCAGGACGATGGTGTTCTCTCTGATGATGTTACAGTCTTTCACTATTTTATGCTCTTGTTTGAGATGTTCACTGATGGATCCGTTGTTCACATGCTGTTTGCATCTATGTGTCAGATCATTTGTTGTATATCCAATGTATTTGACACCACTACAGGTATCCATTGGGCATGAAAATTGGCACACAACATGATGTGGTACATAGATTTGACCAGCTTTTGAGGTCTTTGAGGAGTTCTTGAGCTTCCTTATTTGGTAAAAGCATCTCACTCTCACATGTGCTGTAGAGTCAAGTGGAATGATGTTGTTTTTCACTATTGCAGAAAGTCGTTTCTGTTCGATGTCAGCATTGGTTCCCCATTGACTTTTGAAATATAATTGAATTGTTGATTTGTTCTCATTAGTTGTTTCATTTTCCGATAACTTCTTTTTCATGTAACGGTTTATCATTGTGTCAATAAGATGATGTGGATAATTACTGTTGAGCTTGAAACGGTCTACTTCTTTTGAGAAACCTTCCCATGTTGATGAAATTCTGAATGCGCGATTGATGTACGAGTTGACAACAGACTTTTTGTAAGTGAGTGGTCCAAAGCTTTTGTAGTCCAGACAAGTACCAGAACTAGTAGGTTTTCGATATACAGAGGTTTGATATCCTTCGTGTTCAACTCGGACGTATACATCAAGAAATGAGATGCCAGTGTCAGTTTGAGTTTGTTAGTTTAGTTTTAGTTTGTTTTTTTTCATTAGTTTGGCCTGAAGATGGATGCTGTGGACATCCGAAGCGCTGGCTGTGTAATAAAATGGTTTGCAAGAATTGCATTTAAGTTCTCCAACACTGAAACAAAATTAGTTTATCGAAATTTAGAAAAATGTTATGTTAAACTTAATCATATTGACTGCGATATTTTATTTAACAATTCCTGCTTATCGAATATATTTGAGCATATTCGAATATTTTCAAGTGACTCCACTGCAGGGATGCGGAGTCTTATCATTTTGATAGGACTCCGACTCCGGGGGTTGATAAGACTCCGGCTTTTGATAAGACTCCAACTCCGACTACGGGAGACTAATATATAAAGCCTACTTTTTTGAAAAATTAACTGGTAACCTTTAATTGATTATTATAAGCTCACCTGAACCTATTTTTAGTGATCATTGCTGTATCAATTACCAATCATTTTCGATGAAAGTTTATCAAATGCCACTTTCAGTTGTATGCATTGGACTCGGCTTCCATCTTCTTGATGTGTGCTTCACACGGTTTTTCTCCAGTCTCTAGTCTCTACCAGGCAGGAAAATAACCCATCCTTCTCCAAAAATATGAGTACACTTTCGATTTTAATATGCGCTTTAGAGGAGTCATCGCACACGATTCACGTGAGGATAAAAGATAATGTTCTCAAACAAACTAGCATTTTACTTTTGTCTCTGATGTGACCTTTGGCGCTTAGGTGTGATTGAGGCTTAGAAGGCTTGTCTTCTCTAATAAATCACTGAGTAAAAAGACAATCCTTTTTTCACTATCACGGTTCATTTCCTCAAGTGTTGCAAGCTATGCATGCACTGCTGTCTCTGTAGTTTTTTTGACGGAGAAAGTTGACATCGAAACGGTGGCAGCTATATGCACTGGGATGATTAATTTGTTTGTATTACATTTCGGGTCTAGCTGTAGGCCGGAGTCCGGAGTCCTATCATTTGATAGGACTCCGACTCCATCAAAAATGATAGGACTCCGACTCCGCATCCCTGCTCCACTGGAGCAAATTTCCTCAATTTTAACTGTTTAGCTCAATTCTAACGATCTATTTGTTTCTGAAAGTTACCCATTCAGTTCTCCGCTGAGATCACTAAAAAAGGTAGTTCATTCACTTCTTCTCCGCTCACTTTACGAGATTATGTACTCACCGTAATGTGCTTGTCACATTTTACAGGGATACGGTGCTTGGCGTTGATAGACTGTATTGAGAATATATCACGAAGCCATTTCTTCATACTATCAATCAATATTGCTTAAGCATCATATACACTGTATGCTGTCAATTTCATAACAACTTGAAAATGGAATAATCAAACATTGAGTTGAATAGCTGCCATTTCATCAAATATAAGAAAAAAAGTCTGGTTTACATCTCTAAACATCGACTCAACTCCCTGTTTAGTAAACCGCCATATCAGGATTAAATTTGAGATGGACAGTTCAATAATATTTTGATAATTACAAGTACGTAATTAATGAATATTCAGGTATGTCTCATTTTTCCATTTTTCAACAGAGAGAGAGAGAGAGCAACTTAATATTTGATGATTCTATTTCAAATAGCAGTATTTACTGATTATTGGTGCATTAAACTGGCGACAAAAGGATTTGTGTGAAAAGTGGTATTATACCTACATGAATACCAGAGGAAAGTAACTTCCAGATGTGATTAAAGATCGAAGGGATCGACAAAAATCTGCAGTACCGACTGATGTGCTGCATAGGCTTGTGTTACAACCAGTGTTTTTGAGCGGATCGAAATTCCGCTTTCGCTCGCTCATCGCTCATTTGCTCATAATCGCCCTGTCGCTCACCCACCGCTCATTTCCTCAAAATAATCCTTTCGCTCGCTCACCGCTCAAAATCATGAAAAAATGCCGCTCGCTCGCTCATTTCTCGATGATACCCTCCTTAATTCTACAAACTTTTTTATGCTCAGAGCTAATTCCATGCTTTAAATCAAATAGATACCTTTTATAGGCGTTGAAAGGAAATTCATCATTTCATTTTAGTTGAAATTTGAAACACACGATGAAACAATGTAAACCATCATACCAATGTATCAACTTAGCCATTGCACAAAATTAGTTGAAACAATTTATTTTGATGAACATAGCCACAGAATTCTTTTGACATGTGTAGAGATGGGCAATAATCTAAACTTAATCCTACATGCTGATCACATGAATCAGTGCATACAATTCTTGGCGCAATACTTGGACAAAATTCGCAAGGTGCGTTAAGAAACTATGTAATGCGTTGACAATTGAAAATGAATTTATTTGAAATCGTGACATAATAATATAGATAATTTCTAAAAGTAGCTAAAGATGACATACGTGACTTATGAGTGACTGAGTAATCAATAAATGCAAGAAATCTGCTATAAATAAAATCGCTGGTTTATGTGAAACAGCAAATGCTGCACCCAAAAGGACCTGAGACATCGGCGCTAGCCGTCACTGAGACTTCGGCCCACTAAGCTCAGTATCTGTCAAGATGGTCGGTCCGCAGCAGCTCGTTGCGCCCAGGTCCTACTTCCTTCTACCTTTGCACTCTTCTTCATGGTGATCTTTACACTTAAACACCGTTCAGGTGCGTGCAGCATACTCTCTGCGAAACCAAATCATAGCCAGAGAGGACACGGCGAAGATTGGCATGTCACACAGATGACAATGAGGTAAGGTCCGGATTCCTCAACGTGTCAGAATAGGAGGGATAGCATTTGAACGAACGGTCTGAACGGTACTTTTTTCATTTTTCTGATGAACGAATTATCGAACGGCATGTCTGAGAAGCCGATGAACGGTGATCGGAACGAACGGCTTTTTTGCTTGATTGAACGTGATTGAGAGGTAATCTAGCCACAGGAAACCCAGCAAAAGAAATAATGGTAGAAAATCCTTGATACATTCCAAAATTGCTTATTTACACATTCTGACTTCAATTAAGTAGTATTCTGAAATTTGAAAATATTTAATTGCCAATTTGGGCATGGATCACCACCAACCCATTGGGCTTTCATGGTGTAGCGAAGCCTCGAAAATTTCGATAAAAGAAAACTCTATTGATGCTCTTCGAAATTGCTTGTATGAGCATTAAGACTTCAGTTCAATGACAAAACAATGACAAGAGACTTGCTATTACACAATGATTCCATCTCTTGTTATTGATTTAGTGTTCCGAAAATACATCTACTTATTCTACTACTCATCAGCTACTAAAACATCTGCGCATATCACCATCAATGCGGTTTAGCAGTGGTGAAAACTGAAGAAGCCGGACTGAAGAAGTTTCACGTCCTTCCATGAAGCAACGAAATTTGTCATGATGCGCACTAAAGTATCATTAAATTCATCACTTGGTCACAAAGCATTGAACACACTGTAAACTGTAGGGCACTAATTTAGACACGAAGCCGAAATTTCGTGCCAGTTAGCGCATAGTTTGTGCCTTTCTAGTGCCTCGAGGCACCAGTAGGCGCCACTAGGCACTTATAGGCACCAAACCAAATATTTGTTTATCCAATGAAATCGAAGGAAAAATCAATGGGCACGAACTCGGCTTTATGAACTTCGTGCCTAATCGTGCCTTGTGTTGGTTAGAATAGATGCCTAAATTTCGTGCCTAATTCAAGCGAAATTTCGTGCCCTTGAGTTTACAGTGCAATTTGAATTCAAAAGCTGTGATGAGGTAGGTCTACTTGCACTGTGGGTGCAAATCTGACCATTACTTTTTAAAAATGGCAGGTATTATGTTGCTTTTGCATCAAGTAAAGTCATAAGCTGGGGTCGGGGCCGATGCGGGCATCTCGATTTTTGCGGGAAGCGGGCATTCGCATGCAGGCACGGGCATTTACAATAATGGCTTAATCTGAGAATTCATATCCGGTCAGTGGATATGCAGGTATGGATTCATGGCGGCGTACATGACGTGGGCGCAATGTATGTAGCCTAAGCTCATTATGCAATTGAATCTAGTCACATCGTATTCTTAAATCACTATTTCTGAAGACTAGACCTAGGCCTATGCTAGCTAGCAGGTTTCAAGCACTGTGAAGCGAAGTGTCAAATGGGTGAACATCTACCCATCGCCACCTATAGCAAATTCGTGCAGCGCGATGCTGCTAAAGCGTGTTGTAGGCAGAAAGAGTATCAATCAAGACAGAAAGAGTATGACTTTCTCCATCGATTTTGATATTCTCTAGTTTGATTGGTTTTGATACAAAGGGCGCGTGCGACGTGTAACGTTTGACGTCAACTCATGTTTCGCATTGTCATTGTAGGACAATACCGACAACGAATTTTCCGATAGGGCAGCTTGTATTATTTCGCGATGTTAGATGGAGAACATCCTGCATCGCCAGCTTCCACATTTCTCTGAAAAAACCAATGTTAGCTAGAAACGACATCACTATATAAAAAGGTTCGACAGCACTATGTAGGGTCCATCAAAATTGAATATTGTTTTGACTTAGAAGGAACGATTGAACGGGTGCTTTATGCCATGAACGAACGGAACGGGAGTGATAATTCATTTAAGCGGTGAACGAACGAACGGGTCTGAAAGGCTAATGAGTGGAAGATTGAACGAATTGGGAAAAATATGACCGTTCTAATGCTGGGTATGAAACACAATAATCGGAAGACATTCCTGATCGTTTTTTTACATCGAGGAGTCAGGACGATTGCAGGAAATTGCTTATCTGGGGAGCCATCTGGGAGTGATGGTCGCAGTTCACTGCATGTTATGAGGGAAAACATGAACTCCGAACGCTACGTTCGGGTGATCGAAGAACATGTTTATCCTTTAGCATGCAGTTTAGGTGATCCATCACCTGATTGGATTCTCATGGATGACAATGCTCCATGCCATCGTGCCAGTGCAACTCCATTGTATAGAAGAGAGGCTAGAAAACGAACCTTCGACTGGCCAGCAAGGTCTAGCCTACTCCCTTTTAACGACTAGGCCCTAACTGGGCAAACATATAACAAAGAAAAATATTTAATATGATATAGGATGCAAATTTATTCAATTATACAGGGTGTCCACAAAGTCGGGAACCATAGGGATTTAGTAGAAAATATGAGTATAATATGGAAAAATTAGGATAGTTCGTGATAAGGGACATATATTAAATGAACAATGAAGTGAAAACAACTTTTATACTTAGCACAGCCAACTTGTAGGCCTATGTACATGTATGTGTTTATAATAAATGTTCAAAGTGCTCACCATGAACATTATGACACTTCTGAAATCGGACTGAAATTTCATGTTGCACATTTCGCAGCATCACCTCATTTTGTCGAATCTCGTAGCATTCCTCCAAGATTCTCTTGCAAGTGAGACAAATCTCTGATTCGGTCTTGATATACCCTGTTCTTAATATGACCCCAAAGAAAGAAATCGAGAGGAGTGAGGTCAGGACTCCTCGGAGCCCATTCGACTGTTCCTCGCCGACCGATCCAGCTATCAAATGTCTCATCGAGCCAATTTCTAACTTTGACAGAGTAATGCGGCGGTGCACCATCTTGTTGAAACCAGGTGGGCTTGAATCCAATATCATTAAGCACAGGCAGCAACTGCTCCTGCAGCATTTTCAAGTATGTGTCGCCGTTCACAGTTTCATGGAAAAAGAAAGGTCCAATCAAACGAGATCCCCATAACCCACACCACACAGTCACCTTCGGCGAACCTTGAACATTATCATCTCGCATCCAGTGAGGATTGATTTGTCTCCAGTATCGCATGTTCTGCTTATTGATCTCGCTTGACACATGGAAACAGGCTTCGTCGCTGAACATAACATCTTCCAAAAAATTTGCGTTGTCATTTATTTGATCGAGAAACCATTCACACATTTCTGATCGTCGATCATAATCGTCATCATTCAAATTCTGTAGAAGTTGAATCTTGTATGGGTGGAATTTTTCTAGCTTGAGCATTTTATGAACCGTGCTTTTCGGAATACCGAGCTCACTGGCTGTTCTTCGCAATGATTTTCTAGGACTCGCCACGACCTTCGCCAGTATCACAGCTTTTGTGTCGTCGTCAATACGGGTCTTCCAGGCCGCTTCCCGTCTCCTTGAATTTTCGGACTATCTTTCCAACGGTTGAGTGCGCTATGTTTAAGTGAGGGTACTTAGTATTCATCTTGGCTGCAACTTCACGATGTGAAGCTCTCATGTGACCTGCCATCAAAACAATTTCCACTCGCACATCCTTTGTTAACGACATCGTACTAATGAACAATCGAGCTACTGCTCTAAAGCGAGTGATTGAAAACATAACGTGACGACTGCGTTGACAAATTAGGGAAAACTTCGCCTAAGCGAAGACCTGCAGTGGAGGCAATTGTTTTCAGTCCTATTGTCTGCATTTTAGCGTCCCGGTGTGTGAGTGACTGATTAAGTCAGCTTCTAAGCTTAGTCCAAACCATTCAAACCGAGATGAGATTAAAAAAGTGCAAGTTAGACCGCAATGTTCCTTGATTCCCTATGGTTCCCGACTTTGTGGACACCCGGTAGTTAGAAAACGTGCTGTTTACTTTAAAATGTCTAGTTCTAGCTAATTTCTAACTATTTATGAAACGGACTGTATGCGTATGTTTGACATGTAGGCTATTCCATGTATGGCCTACACATCAATCTGTCGTTCTCAGATAAGTAACTTCCCATTACACTCAACTCGTTTAGCATCGTAGATAGCAATAATTGAGGAGACAGAATAGAAAAATGTCCTCAGACATGATGTTTGAGGACATCTCCCCATTACTTGTCCAGGCGAGCGGGCACTGTGCAATCTTTATCATTGAGATTTTTCTCTTAAGTTCGGTGGAATTTCAAATTTAAAAAATCTGACAAAATTGGTGATTTGACATCTTGAATTGCTTTTTACAACATGGGGGATGAATGAGTTGGAGCAAATGAACATCACGATAAGAAAGCTCAGAACCTAAATATGTTGTGCCGTGAATTTCATGTGATTTGGAACATTGGTTTGGATGTTAAAGGGGAGGTAGATTCAGTCCTACGCACTTCAGAGTCCGGTATGGAAAAGGACTAAAGTGAATCAATGTCCGTGGTCTTAAAATCAATGCATCGCAAAATGGAAGCCATATATGCCTACACTAGGATTGTCCTGGTATAGGCCTAATTTGGTTGGTTTCAATTCCTCCTAAATTGTAGCTCTTTCGCAGTTCTTTCACGTTTGACGATACTGAATGTCTCTCAAGGATCTACATGTGGATATGTTCAGCAACGTAATTCTTCTATCAAATTAAGGCATCTTTTAATGTCTTCGTGCAATTCCGGAGACCATTAGTACATCTATGAGACGAAGCGACGATTGGGAGACCGATTCAAAAGATATATGAATAAATAATGTGTCGATGGTCAAATGTTGAGTGCAGCATCGATCACAAATACCTTATTGAAAAGTTCATATTCAGAGGAAGAATCCAGACACGCATTGAATGTATATTGTCAAGAGTGTGAGAACTACAGAAAAGAGAAAAAGTTCGGAAGTTTGTTCATCAATCAAGTTATATGCATGCATGTACTATAAAAAGACTTTTATAAAAGCATTTTTAAGAGGCTTTTAAAATATTTCGCTTTTTGATTATTTGACCTTTATAATTTTTGTTTTTTCTAAAAATGGTTCGCTCAACCGCTCGCTCACGACAAAAAATCATCGCTCGCTCGCTTGCTCAATTTTCGCTCACGGAATATTTTCTTGCTCGCTCATCAAAAAATTGTAAAAATGCCGCTCGCTCGCTCGCTCAAAAACACTGGTTACAACCAGGCATCAGATTTTGCAATATTGAATTTTGATGCCAACCTACACAACATGTAGAAGTGCGCATTCTGGAAAGAGCAGTCATTTCACTGATAAAATTAACAACGCTCGATATAGGAATTGTTTGAATTTGGGAAGCTTCAGTTCAGATCGGTTATCACCTCTAAGATGAAGGAGGAAGGAAGTCCTCATCACAGAAAACTCAAATTTTCGGCTCAGCCTTCGTTAGCTATGAGCTGCAGAATATTTTTTAGCTGCTCATGACTAACGCTAAGCAGAAAATTTCAGCTTTTTATTCGTGCAGTAAAAATTCTTTTCACAAAACTTGTTATATACATGCAAGGCGGAGCTCTGAAAATTCGTTCGACATCTGTATCGGCGTGAAGAAGAGCACATAGGGCGCGAGCGAGTCTCGATGTAAGCGAATACTTTCTTGCACCATGAAGATTTTTTTATTGTGCTCGCACTTGGAAATATAATACGTATTTTGAAGATGCAAAGAAGGGTAGGTAGAGCATTCGCAACGGAAGCATCATTCTTATCGGTAAGCTTAACAATGAGCCAAATTTGCGCTGAATGTCTTTCCTACTAACATTATATCAAGATAAAAAACTGTATACATAGTGCGAAATTGATATTGGATCATTATCGCATGAAAACCTGTTCACAGTCAGCAGCAACTAGCAAGACACAGCAACATAGAATGCATATCTATTCAATGATTGAATAGGAGACCTCATAATATACAGGGTGGCGCAAGTAAACCGCCAGATTTTATACTTTTATTACTCCTCAAATATTCATCCAATCGTCATGAAATTTCGACTCATACTAGTTTGGAGTATAGGATTTATGATGATTATACCTGTTGTACTGAGAATTGTCAGAAAATTCTGATTCTATTGACCGAATGACATGTATTCATTTTGTTGACATCGAAAATCCAGATCAAGTTAATTAACTTAACATGAATCGTATTCTGCACAACGAATTGTGCGCTGTCTTGAAGTGAATATTGTTCAGTTATTTCCATGTCATATAAAATACCATTCGACGATTAAATCACTATCTGAAAAGAATCGAACATAGAAGAATGGATGATTATTCGGTTGCAGAACGAGCAAAATGCGCGGCTTGGTACGAATGGCTCAAGAGTCCAGTGGAGGTACAAAGGCTTTATCATTCAGAGTATGGCAAGAACGCGAGAGCACCGGATGCCCGTACCATAAAGCGGTGGCACACAAACCTGTTGACCAGTGGTAGTGTGGTGACTGTCAAGCGGGACCGGTCATCTTCTGAACGAACGGAGCAGAATGTGGAACGAGTTGTGCAGCACTTCGAGGAGGACCCAAACACATCTACCCGTCGTGCATCTAATGCCTTCAAGTGAGTCGCCGCACTATCGAGCGCATCCTCCATGACTATGGATGGCATCCGCACAAGGTCCAGGTGGTGCAGCGATTACACGAAGAAGATCTGGAAAACCGAATGGAGTTCGCAGAACAGGAGCTACTGTACAGCGCATCCAAGCCAACCCGAGCCATTTAGTGGAACTAACCTGGTCCGATGAAGCTCACTTCCATCTGGATGGTGGTGTGAATCGCCACAATTGTCGTTATTGGGCCAACCAGAACCCTCACTGGATCAAGCAAGAGTCTATGCACTCGCCACGCACCACCGTCTGGGCGGCAATCAGCCAATCAGGTATCTACGGACCATTTTTCTTCGACACCTCCGTCAACAAGGATCGGTATCTCAAGATGCTACAGGAGGAATTTTGGCCAACGGTGCAGTCGGAAAGAAGAAGCAGGAGCATCATATTCATGCAGGATGGTGCACCTCCACACTGGGGACTTCCTGTGCGTGAGTGGTTGAACAAGAAGATGCCTAACAGATGGATGGGACGTGGATCTCCTAACATGCCCTGGCCATCGCGTTCACCTGACCTGACGCCTTGCGATTTCTTCTTGTGGGGTTTTGTCAAGTAAAAGGTTTACCATACACGGCCAACATCCATGCAAGACCTGAAGGAACGCATCATACAAGCATTTCAAGAAGTGACAACTGAGATGTGTCGAGAAACTGCTCTGGCCTACCAAAAGCGACTCGAATCCGTCCTCGAGAATGGAGGAGGACACGTTGAAGTTCGATGACTACTAACACTTTTTTTCTTATGTTTTTCATTTAATAAATGTTTTCAATGACATTTACCTTAATTCGTTTTGGTCATTATTGATAAAGACGTGGGGGAAATAAAGGGAAAAGTTTATCATTAAATTTTACATGTTAAGATACATTGTTGGTATGTCAATTTTACTACATGTCATTCGGTCAATAGAATCAGAATTTTCTGACAATTCTCAGTACAACAGGTATAATCATCATAAACCCTATACTCCAAACTAGTATGAGTCGAAATTTCATGACGATCGGATGAATATTTGAGGAGTAATAAAAGTATAAAATCCGGCGGTTTACGTGCGCCACCCTGTATATTTTAGTCTAAGGACTGAACGATCAAAACGATAATGAGACACGAAACACATGACCCGCTATCAGAATGTTGATCATTCAGAATCCTTCAGAATGTTGATAATTTTTGGGCATTCGGGCGTGAGTAGGATGACTGATTTCAGTCACTTTGGAAGAAAATTAGTGGAGTGCTTCTAAACTTCTAGAAGTTGCAACGTCAGCATCTTTCTTTCAGCTCGCTTTCTTTTGATTCAATGACTCTCCTCTTTCTTTCATGAGTCCCTCACCTTATCAACCACTGCTTTTTGGCCTCCATGTAAAATGAGGCAGCACTTCCTGCTCACAAAGAGAAGGGTTCGCTTCACCAAAATCGTCCTACATAGACCTCATAGACCTTTTACCCTTGGTGGACAAAATCAGCAATCGCTCAACAGATTCTCTCGGCTGAAAATTCTATTTGAAAGCTTTAGGCACGACAAATTTTGGTAGACTCCCTGACTGGAGGAGCCACAAGTGACTACAAACCACAAAATCAGAAAAACTCAATTGTGTTATTTCCAGTAGATGAATTCCACCTTTTGCATATTCAAGAGTCATGACACAACAAGTTTGTCCGCCTCAGCTGGCGAAATACCCGAGACCAAAAATATGCCAACTCAGGCGGTGCAATAGACACTCCTGTGTTCGGTAGGGGCCATAGACCGCGGAAGTGGGGGGGGGCAGGGGAGACCAGCCCCTAGAGAAATTTGCCGGGGCCACGTGTGTGTTTTCCCACTCCCCTCAAATTTGAGCTGTTGAAATATTCATCTTGATGATAATTTGCAATCAAATTTCTTTATTCTCTATTAAATAAGTACAAAGTCGGGAGATGAAACGAATCGCACTTGAATTAGCAGGTGTTCTCCTCATCAACTCTGCGAGTTCTGACGCAAAAAAGTCGACAAAGTGCCTTCAAATCCGTGCGACCCATGGACCGTCCACCCACATGTGTAGCAGCTTACTTATTGGAAAACTTACAACATGTGCCAGCTACTCGATCCCCTCTCGAAGATATCTTATACGTCGGTGGATAACGCATGCATCAAAGGATAGACCAGTGGTTCTCAACCTTGCATGGTCTGTGGCCCCCTTCCCAGCCATTCGACTTTCCGTGGTGCCTTGTTTAATGTCTGATAGCAATTCATTACCCATTCAACTTCTTCGTTGTCACTTTCTCCAAGTTTCTTCAACCCTTAGGATTACATAAATTTACTTAAATTGTGTCGTTGTAAATTAAGCACTGAGTACCGATATTCTGAACAAACTTGAGTTGAAGCAAATAATCATATACGAGTTTAATTTGTTTCTGGCTTCATTATTGATTTCAGCAATTGATTTGTAACAGACAAATAGTACCGGAGTTTTCCACTTAATATACCTGGAAAATTTTAACAGGAAAATGACGAAATTGCAGAATAACTTTGTATCAGGTTGATATACCCGAGTGCATTAAGTGGAAACACCACAAAATAAGCATATTTAATATGTGAGATGGAATCCGTCACTTAAAGCAACAATAATTTATTACAGGTGCTTGTAATTTGGTACATATGAGCTTGAAACTAAACTGTAATGAAAACAAATTCACAATTTGAATGTAATTTATTACAATTATTAGGGTATAAAATGAGCAATACCGCAACAATCATCTGAATAAAATATGAATAACAGTTCTCAGGTATAGGCCCCTACAGGAGAGTCCCGGGATTATCGCATTTTTACGGTATTCTAAATCCCGGGATTAGGTAACATCTGTTCCTTGGGCAGTTAGGAGCTGCATGAAGATGGAGTAACAAGGCTATGTACAATGAACATGGAGTAACAGATGCAATGCGTGAAATAAGAATGTTAAACATGCGATGCAAGATCTAAATATAGACTTCCCACAATCACCTTAACAATTGACACTTGCAAGCTCGACACAGAGTTACTTCCGTAAAGAAATACATAGAATAATATAGGCCTACTTATTGTCTATCGAAACCAATTCATTGATATCAAAAAATAAATGTGTTCAGGCAGTCGAGAGAAGGAAAGACAGAAGCGTTATACATAAAGTCGCACTAATAATTAATGAATCATTATACTGTAATTACTAAAATCTTATGATTATAGCACAATTTCGGACTTTTACCAGACGTCAGTAAAATTGCGGGATTTTCACTTCGATTTGAAAATCTCAGGCCGGGCTTTAATGTGACAACGCATATTGTGTGCGATAATCAGATCTATTTATATTTATAACTTCTGTCTGCATGTGAAAAGATAAGTTATTATTAATTCATGCACAGTAAGGCACATGTCTATCTGATATCATTAGTTGTTTTGTACAGCTATCGTTCAAAGTACTCGTCAAAGAATTTATAACAACGCCTAGTATTGTTCAGCTTACGCTAGCTTACGCATACCATCGATAAATGAATTGAGCCTGCTAATCCCGGGGTCAGAAAAATTCGGGATTTTAAAAACCTTAATATACAGGCAATTGGACTTAATCTTTCGCCTAATCTCCTTCCGCTGTGATCACATGATGAGACACCAAGATGGGTGCTTGATTAAAAGAATGTTATTTCTAAGCATAATAAATCAAATACATAGTAACAAAATATCGACCAGATTCAGTGTGACATCTTTTCTTGCTTTATTAGTACGAATTTTTCGATGTTCGGTTATGTAATCGAAGCAGACAAGTGCGTTGCAAAGCAAAAAGTTTCTATTTGCTTTTTAACTAATGATGCTCAAGCAACATCCTTTTTTAATTATATTAGTGTCCCATCCGTTTCTCTGACGGGAAGTAGCCTAACCTGGCAATCATCCATGCTGATAAGCGCTTCGGCGTACTGTGTGTGCTCTTTTTTGTGGCCTCCAGCCAATGGGTCTCGTGGCTCACTAAGGGGGCCAAGGCCACCGGTTCAGAGGCGCTAGGATAAGCCATGGTTGACATACAGGAGATTTTGTTAAACGCATAGCGGATTTTCTGCACTTTGAAGTGAATTCACGGCAAGTAAAATTCATTATGAAATTGATGTTTTCACACTCAAGGTCAGTGGTGCAATAAGGTATAGGGTAACCCAACAGCGCTCCAGAAGCCCATTTGCTGTCGTTCCTGAAAACATCAACGACTAAGCTTCCAAGACAGATGAACGAAGAAAAGTGTTATCTTCCAAGCGCGTGTGATCTTTTTCCGTCCGAAACATGATGTTATCCGCAAACAAACACGTGTTTATAGCAATCACAATCAGCATAAGATTATATACTCAAAGCCCTACACTGTTTTTCTTTCATTTCATTTAACATGGAAATAAAGTATAATGGTGTAGTAGAGAAGTGAGATATCGTTAAAATTTATACAATGAATTCATTTTTTAAGATGATCGATAAACTACAGTAATTTCAATTAGACGTGATGCAACTACATTACTTCTAACAGAGCATTAAATAAATGAAGATGCTGATGTAGATCAATGATGCCTACATTGTGATTGCGAAAAATGCCAATAAACAGCATCTGCTGTATCCATAGAATCTCATTGTGATGAAGCATTGTAGAAAAACTTATGGCCACGGTCGTGAAAAATTGTTCCGCGGGCCCACAGATTATATAGAATTGAGGGTATATCTACGATTGTAATTAACATACTTTGCGATGCCCAATGTTGAGCATCCAAATTCCCCAAAGTTAAACCCTAAAAGTATAATGTGTGTAAATACATGAATATATACTTTGTATAAAAAATTCTGAAAATCCAGAAAATTTTACAACTGCACGTGAGTACAACTCCCAGAAAACAGGTCGAAATTTAACCAATATTATTTTTTAAAACAATTAATTTCAGAATAGAAGCTTATGTCACCGATTCCACTACATGATGCATGGCCATTGGTTCTCAGACTTGCGAATGATTGAATTACATAAAAAATTCAGCTTTTTTAAGTTCAGATTGACCTCATTCTTTCTGTGGAAATTTGGACTATCTCCATCTGAGCGCGCGAATTGAGTCAGCACCACAAACGATGTCTATGGTCTGTTAGATGTCTATTGTCAGCACCTAGCTGAAGGTCTAAATAATGGTCTAAATGACTGATGATTTTCATATTTCTTTTCGAAATTGCGCATCACATTTTGACATCTGCACAGCGATTAATTGCTAGGGTCCTGAATTAGCTGGTAGAGCCATTTTCAGCCATAAAAATCAACGCGTGCTATGGAGATCTCATGCATCATGCAGCTATTTCTCGAACAAGACGAACATGGAGGGCATCACATTTTCTTTCTAGATTCTTATTGCTTCAAGTCTTGTGAACTCATGACCGCAGAGAAAGTATGCTCATGAGAATATAAGATGCTTCGTCTTGCTTCATCTCAAAGATATTGCTATAAACTACAGCCGATATTATGGACATCCAACACATCAAGTCTATGGCATGATTAAATCTAATCTTAAAGTCTATGGCAGTCAATAGCATGATTTTTTTGGTTGAAGTCAAGGTTAACTTATAGGCAGATATATGGATATGCAAAAATGGTTGCAAGATGACATAGCAACATGGGAATCGCATTTCCTGCCTTGTTGGCAGAACATCTTAATTTCTATGCTTCACCTTTGGTCACACACATAGACATCGAACAACAACAACTAGGTCTAGACCGGACAGCTCCCATCTGCTTCATTAAAATTCGTGGCAAGGTCATTTGGTCGACCAAGAGAGGTTTTAATTCAGTGTCTTGTTTTAAATCATTAAATTAACTGTCCGCCAACTCATGTTTTCGATAGTTCTTGGAATTGCGAATTAACCATTTTTTCAAAATAATTCATATTGTAAGGTAGGGGTCTTTAAGTGAACTAATTTTATTGACTTTTACTGCACTACTTTTTAATTGCCTGTACTTTGCGCGGGAATTGTTTTTACTACCTGCTAGCAATGTTCAGGTGAGCAGAGTTTTCTTGTTGTGATCTTGGTCGGGATTGCTTGTTCTAGCAATTCCGGTCAACATGGCAGAATGCAGTGATGATCTTATTGACGATGATGACATCTCTATTCTAGCGGAGGAGATTGTTTCCCGTGCACAACAGCTGCTAATTAAACCGGAGCCACGAGACTCTGAGGCCGCTGTTTCTTCACCCCGACGACAGCCGGGAGAATTACCCCGAACCAAATCGGGAGACTCGCCTCGACGGAAGTCGAGCGTTAAGGAGATCGACCCTCCGGCAAGCCGGTGGAGACACCCGCCTAGTATAGGCACCGCTTCACCTCGGCGACTGCGTGTACGCTGGGAGGACCAGGCCGACGACAACTCGCCCGGATCGACGCCCCCGTTAATGGTAAGTGCTATAAAGACTACAGTAGCTCCTAGCGTAGAACCACAAGCAAGTTACAATATGATATTGATTATGTATGATTAAATCGCACACCAGTAGTTGTTTGTGTTCTGTATTGCTCGCATAATTGCAAAGTTTCTTTTAAGCGCAACTTTCCTGCGAATATTGCGTGAATGACTTGGTTACTGCAATCAGGCATATAAAAAGATAAACATATCGGAGTATAAAGATTGCTGAGTGTAAGAGTTATTACTTTTGTTTTAACGTGTCATTTAATTACTCGATTCTCTCATGACCTTATATGAAATTTCGCGAGTTGATCGCATTTTTATTATCGGCTGAACCTAGAAATCTTGCGTTCGCGGTAACATTGATATTTGATGGTAAGTTGATATAGCTATGCGATCCTGGACTGTATATAGAATCTAAGCGTTAGTGTTTTTGTAACAGACTATGTATGTGTCATAGTAAGCCAGTAATTTCTGTGATTATTGATGATATAGCTTTTTTGACTTTTGAGAAGCTGTTACTAAGCAATTTTGTGATCTGACAGTTTCGGTTTGTACGTATTGTAAACTGGTGACTTAAGTGGTCGTAAGTGTATTTTGATATATTGCTTCAATATACTTAAGTGAGTTTGGGCCAGAAATTCGTTCTTACAAGCTATCCGGGCGTATAACAATCGATATGAAGGCAATGAAGAAAGTGAGTAATTATACAGGGGAAGATGAGGTTGAGCGTTGGATTGATAAGTTTGAGGTGGCGGTGGACATTGATGGGTTAAAAGAGAAGGAAGCTCAATTGCTGACGATGTATCTTGAGGGTCCAGCATATGATACGTGGAAAAATCTGTCTGAATCAGACAGGAAGGACGCCACTGCCATTAAAGCTGCTCTAAGAAATGCGTTTGGGTTGCGAAGGGTAGATGCGTGGCGATCGGCATTGTCAAAAAGAGTGCACATAGGGGATTCAATTGATGCAGTAGGGGATAACATTCGGAAACTCATGGCAATTTCATGTGCAGGTGGTGACCCATTCGAGTACATATCAGGTATAGTGTTGCTGGAATGTTTGCCAAGAAACATTCGTGAACAGGTGGTCTTATTTCTGGGGAACAATCTTACGTACACGATGGTATTGAGTGTTGCTAAAAGAATCACCCCATCTGTGACTCCATCCGCTTCGGAAATAACTGCTTGTAGTGGCGTGTATGCACCATCTGAGAATAGAAGGGTCGGCAGTCACGCTGAAAAAGCGCTCAGATGCTACTGTTGTCAACGCATAGGTCATCTTCAAAAGGACTGTAGAATCACTTGTCATAAATGTGGACAGCGTGGTCACATGAAGCACAATTGCTCTGCGGTATCTTTAAACGTCGAACAGGGGGCAACGTCCTCTCCGATTGCCCCCGGTTCTCAGAAGCCTTTACGCAACCAATTGCTATTGCCACAACAGCAACAAACACCAGAGCTATAATTGTTCCTGGTAAAGTTGACAACAAAGACTGCATAGTGATGATCGACTGTGGCTGTAGTATGTCAATGGTTTCTTGGCGATTTGTAGGAAACCGCAAAATGACAGCCGAAACATTCTCTCTAGAAATAATGGACTGTAGGTTCGTTAATACCAAAGTTTGTGTTAAGTTGCCCAACGTTACTGTTGGTGAAAGTGAGTACAATGTTGGACCAGTCGATGCAAATGTGCTGCCAATTTTGCCGCTTGATGTTGACTTGATCGTGGGACTAGATGTCATCGGCCGAGTTGGTCTGTGGATTCCACCTAATTTTGGTGATAGTAGGAAAGTGAAACTTGGACTTTCCACTGCGATGATGCAGTGCATTGACATGCCGCTCGTAAAAAGCAACGGTATTGCGTCAGCTAGTTTGCGTCAAGATGACATTATTGATGACATTGACTTTCGTGCTTCTTTTGATGGGACTTGGACAGTGAGTTGGAAATGGAAAAGTGCTCCTCCACCAGATAACAGTCGAAGATGCAATTATAAGGTGAAAGATGATGATCTGGAGTTGTTCGATCGGGAAATTGAGGCATGGATCTCCGACGGTGTGCTTGTTCCTTGGGACAGAGCAAGAGATGGCGACATTAAGAATGCATTGCCTCTCATGAGCGTTAGGCAAGAGAAGGGAGAGACTGTGAAGGTGCGACCTGTGCTTGATTTCCGCTATTTGAATGACTTTATTGTTAGTCACACTGGATCTGCTACACCTTTATGCCAGGACCGTTTGAGAGAGTGGAGGAGGCTGGACCAAGTTGCTCCGTTGTTGACCTCAAAAAAGCTTATCTTCAAGTCAGGATCGATCAATCATTGTGGCCGTATCAAGCAGTTCGTTGGAAGGGCAAGACTTTCGTCTTGACCAGGTTGGGATTCGGATTGAACATCGCTCCGAAGGTGATGACGAAGATTGTCGAAAATGTTCTGGGGCGTGACAGAAACGTTGAGGCAGCGGCTACGAGTTACATTGATGACATATATGTGAACGAAACCGTGACAAGTGTCGAGAAGGTCGTGTCTCAATTGAAGGAGTTTGGTTTAGTCACGAAACCTGCTGAGCGACTGGGGACTGAGAGAGTGAGGGTACTGGGTTTGAAGGTTGATAAGAATCTACGATGGACTCGAGACAGCCAGTTGCCGGAAGTAGCAAAAGAAATGATGACGAGACGGCAAGTGCATAAGGTTTTGGGGGAATGGTTAGGACACTTCCCGGTTTGTGGTTGGTTGCGGGTCACTTGCGCGTTTCTACAACGTACAACGGCAGAAGAAAGTATCGGATGGGATGAAAACGTGAGCAAAGAGACGATGGACAAAGTTGTGCAAGTGAATGAAAGACTACGTTCAGGCGACGACCCAGTTGCTGGTCGATGGTTGGCTCCTGAAAATGGTGCTTTGACAGTGTGGACTGACGCCAGTAATCTGGCTTTGGGAGTTGTGGTTACGATCGATTCGCAAGTCGTAGAAGACGCAGCATGGCTACGAAAGAAGAATGACACGTCGCACATCAATATCAGCGAGCTCGATGCTGCCATCAAGGGAATCAACATCGCACTAAAGTGGAAGGTCAAGACGTTCGTGCTCAAAACGGATTCGTCAACCGTCAGTGGGTGGTTGAGGTCGGCTTTTAGTGACACACATAATGTCAATACTCATGCCCTGTCTGAACTGCTTATTCCCCGTCGTATTGATATTTTGCGGGAGCTCAGAAAACAAGAAGAATTGAAGGTTGAAGTTCAACTCGTGAGGTCGGAGGAAAACATAGCCGATAAGCTGACGCGTGTCCCCAAATCTTGGTTGTCTTCCAAGGACGTTAAGCCTATCATGAATGCCTGTTCTGCGGGTAATGTTGGGAACAACAAATCCATTGATGAATCGATTCTAAATATTCATCGTCAACATCACTTGGGTGTACACAGAACGATGACATTAGCTAAATTGAAGCATGGAGAAGTCATAACAAGAGACAGAGTAGCTGCAGTTTTATCGAAATGCGATGAGTGTTCGAGAATTGGTCCATCTGTCAATCCTCATTATCGAAAAGGGTTTTTGTCATCGAATGAAGTGTGGAAGAAGTTGTCTACTGATATGACTCATGTTGGGAACAGGCTATACTTAACAGTTATAGATATGGGTTCAAGGTACTGCATTTGGAAACAACTCACAAGTGGATCATCAAGTGAAGTCTGTACGCATTTCAATGAAATTTTTGCTGAATTCGGACCCCCTGCAGTAATCCTGTCTGATAATGGTGCAGTGTACAGAAGTGTTGATTTTAAAAACTTGATGAGTGAATGGGGTGTTGTCCAAGAATACTGTTGTGCGTACAGACCTCGTGGAAATGGCATCAGTGAAAGGAATCAGAAGACCATAAAGACAATGATCGCTCGTTCGAGAAATTCAGTTCATCAGTGTGTTTTTTGGTACAATTCTACTAGCAGTTTTGGTCACGTTCCTCCATTTACATTGTTGTTTCATGTTCGGAGTCGAATGCCAAGCGTTAGTGGAGAGCGACCGCTTATGTGTGAGGATGTCAGTGAGTGGAAAAGGCCTTCTGAAGTGCAATCGAATGTGGAATATAACGAGAGAAATCCTTTTGTTGTTGGTGACAAGGTTTATGTTAGAAGTGATGGTAAATGTGATTCTGCTTGGACCGGACCGCACAGAGTAACTGCAACTTATGGTGAACTATCTGATAATTCGGACTCCTTCTCTTCTGATGAAAATGACAATCATTCTTACTCAAGCCTCAGTGATTGTAGTGATATTTCTGTACAAGATGCAATTCAAGGAATTACTGACGCCAATGTGACGGTGCCTACTCAACCTCGCAGAAGTGAACGTACAAGACGAAGACCAAACCACCTATCAGACTTTCTGATTCGTTGAACTGTTCATGTGTCCAAGTATCCTGCCAATGATTTACAAATCATGGGGGGATGTAAGAGTCATTACTTTTGTTTTAACGTGTCATTTAATTACTCGATTCTCTCATGACCTTATATGAAATTTCGCGAGTTGATCGCATTTTTATTATCGGCTGAACCTAGAAATCTTGCGTTCGCGGTAACATTGATATTTGATGGTAAGTTGATATAGCTATGCGATCCTGGACTGTGTATAGAATCTAAGCGTTAGTGTTTTTGTAACAGACTATGTATGTGTCATAGTAAGCCAGTAATTTCTGTGATTATTGATGATATAGCTTTTTTGACTTTTGAGAAGCTGTTACTAAGCAATTTTGTGATCTGACAGTTTCGGTTTGTACGTATTGTAAACTGGTGACTTAAGTGGTCGTAAGTGTATTTTGATATATTGCTTCAATATACTTAAGTGAGTTTGGGCCAGAAATTCGTTCTTACACTGAGTGACAGCATTGACTTCTTGCTGTCTCTTGCATAAACTTTGCTTGGTCTCGCTTCTTCCCTTTTGGTTTTTCTTGGAAATTTAATGATTTCTCATGCCAATCAAACTCATTTTCTAGATAAAAGCGACTCCGAAACAACAAAAGTTAGGAAAAATCATTTAAATGCTTCATTATTTGGTGTGGATGATTTCTCTTATTATATTTATGAGGCATTTTTACCGGACCATCAGTTGTTTTAACCACTGCCACTCTTTTGACGACTTTTTGTGATTATCTGAACTGACTCGGCATTGTTTGGTCAACTTCAGAAGCGTAATTTGTCTCTGATAATGAAAGCATTTAACCACTACGACGATTTACTGTCACTTTCCCACTTGTCAGTGTGCTTGCAAATTCATGTCAAGGATTCGTGATAATTTCACAGCTTGCAATTCACGTTTTCTGAAAGGCAGAACGCCTCACACTAGACACTAGGCAGGAGGTTCGCTCCTGCCTGATAGAATAGCTTTATGACTTGCAAGTAAACAAATTTTGAAAAGGACCTGAGGTAGCGAGAATACTATTGAAAAAAATATATGCTGAATAAAATAAAATGAATTCAGGATTGCCACCCAAATCAAAAATCTAGAACCGGGAAATATTCCGCTATCACCCTGGATTTCCCGAAGGCATACTAAATTATGTCCAGTACTACAAACAATAATCGCAGGTTTTTGTAATTGTACATGTACAATTCAGAGAATTGCTACTTAATTCGTGCACTAAATGAAAAAATTGAGAACGAAATACTTTTGTAAAATAAAATAAATATTAATTATGCCAATTCATGATAGAGAGATAGCTTTCATCTCAATGGTCAACCAAAATTCCAAGCCGATCGTGCAATTTTATTTCAGTTATAGGCCCATTATATGCGTGTATTTTTTGGAAAGATTCATATTAAGGCTATTCGCTAGCTTCACCTTCTCGCACCGATAAACAGTTCGATGCACTAAAAATTGTAAAACGTTACACCAAAGCATATGTTAAAGTACAACCTAAATGTAATTGTAATGTTGTGTGTGTAGGCCCTACCCGGCACCCAAAACATCAATGAAGAGTTTCTCAAGCAAACTTCTCTCACTTCTACTTGACTCACTTCTACATGAAAATTTTCAGTTTTTCCTGAACCTAGAATAAGCTAAAGTCTACTAAGTCAAAAATGCCTAAAACACAAGTTTCAACTTAACAGACATAGTCGTTTGTAAAGATGATTTTGACTGGGTTTTCTGTTTTTGAAAATGATTGGAGCAAGAAATGATTCAAACATCAGAACTTTCAATGCATTCAGTGGCCATATAGATATAATAATATGTATGTTTCACAATGCAAGCATTAAAATATGAAATAAGATTTCACGGAATTAAGCCTACATCATTAAGGCGCATTTTCAATGTGCATATGTAAATATCTTACCTAAGTCTATTTGTATTAATTGAATGCGACTAATCAATAAATTGATACAATATTGTTAGGTTGTCTAGACTAGCTAACGCTACATCTAAATTATTGAACATGGCGTATTAGTTTCTGCGAGTTTCTGCAGGGAACGAGGCCGAAAATAAGACTTTCACAGAATGATGTCCCCTCTATGCATACTATGAATTCGCGCGTCTGCCGAGTTCTAGTGAGTTCCTCTTCTTGTCAGACACGATCAAAGAAAAACACATGTTAATCCAATCGGAGGTAGATTGCAGTTTTTGGCAAAAATGAAGTTTTCTGTGTTTCTGTGTTTTCTGTGTGATGAAGTACTTGGTCTAGAGCCGTAGTTTTTGACATGGAATGTCTTCAGGTCATTTCCTATCACGTTCTTGAACATTTATCCATGAAACTGCATGCATTCAGATTTGACAAGCCTCCTGTCGGCAAGCGCCAATATGGTGTCCCACTATATCCACATTGAATCACATCATCGCATACATCGCCGATCAGATGCACGATAGTATCTCATACACATGATAAGAAATGACCTGAAGACATTCCATGTCAAAAACTATGGCTCTATACAAAATACTTTTTAAATGATAAGAGAAAACACAGAAAACTTCATTTTGCCAAATCTGCAATCTGCCTCCCATTGGATTAACATGAGTTTTTCTTTGATCGTGGCTGACAAGAAGAGGAACTCACTAGAACTCGGCAGACGCGCGAATTCATAGTAGGCGTAGAGGGGATATCATTCTGTGAAAGTCTCATTTTCGGCCTCGTTCCCTGCAGAAACTCGCTCTGGCTGCCGGACTGTATAGGCATTTCATAACTTTGTCAGTAGATGTGACTTACATGTGTTGCTTTAGATATAAATTTGATTAAAAATTATACTTATTCTGTTTTTGCTGTGTGTTGCATATGGAGGTCAGTGTATTTGCATCGGAGTTGAAAAACTCCACTCCGGTGATATAGGAGTTCTGATGCAAACGCTGACTCTGGATCTACACAGCGACAAGCGGGGAATAAATCCAACCAAAATGGCAATTTTAAATTTCAGCTTGCTTCTGCAGACATACAAGTATATGATAGTGATAAGTCGCAGGAATACAATTTTCTGTGGTATTAATAGTTTTCGCTTACTTAAGAAACGATTTAAGTGTGCGTTTGTCTTTCAAAAGCAAGGTACTGTATAAATTTTTAAAGACCAACTTATATTTTCAAATTTCTGTAAAACACTGAACACATCTACAACAAAATCACGGATTGTCATATATTGGCAACATATATGACCACTACAATTGAAACCTCAAGATTCGAAATTGGTCGTGAAAGCATTGATCCGTATACATGTTTTGATGATAGCTAAGTCTGTCAGCTTCTGCATCTTCCAAAATCTCTGTTACACTGAGACTGGAGATTCGAACTCCAGATGCATGAAGACCGACATGATGCTGATAGATGGCAATTGATTATCTCATATAGCCCTAATTGTTGGAATAGTACGCCAAGGAGTGCTAAGTAAGATTTTGAAGAATTATTTGTTTTCTCAGGAGAATTTAGGTCTAAATCAAATATTTTAGATCAAATAAAATTGAAAAAATTTCAAAAAAATCGTAGGAATGATAATGTGGCAACTGGTGCCCCAGCGTCGTTTTTAGGCTTAATTGTAGCTACTTCCTAGCTTGCTACTCACTCTTGTTATTATCTGTTCAACAAAATGTGGTATGGGCCTCCGATTATAAATTTGCAAAGGAATAAAGACGCGAGAAAGTTGTTGAAAACAAATCCTATCTATAACTCGCGCTTTAAGTTGAGTATGCACCTATTTGGGATTTTCAAAATGGCAGTCGGACTGTGATCTGTACAGGGCTGCACCGAACTTACTTTGGCAGGCTTTGGCGCACTGGCGGGTGCTTGGTTTCTGAAATTCTAGAAATAGATCACACGTCTACCGCGCAAGTAACGTTGTATCTGGCGCGATCGGCTCTGGCCTCGTCGCACCTGGTCCTGACTTCGGTGCGCCTCGCCTCGCCTTCGGCGCATTTTTTTTCAGGTATGTTATAAAACATCATACATCTGGCGCACTCGAAATTCGGAAGAATCTAAAACTGAAAACTCCAGTGCGCTCTATGTACAGATTGCAAATAGGAGTGGCCATTACTACGCCTGGTCTGTTGCAATTTTGGTCTTGCGGCTAAAGCACCTGCAGATCATCTGAACCGTTGACATTGAATGCTGCATAGGCAGACAAGCAATACAGGCAAACAAGTTATCTGCAAAAAATCGCTCAAAGATGGTAAATGCGTTTGCCTTGCTACAACGGTCACTAAGTTTTTCAAAACAACTTAGCAGACGAAGAAAAACTAATCAGCTTTCAAGACACAGTGATGCTTAGTTCTTGATGAAGGCCTATTGAGTTACTTGGAGTCCTCTAAAGCTACGAAACATGAGGTGCGGCAACAGAAGAATGAAGAATAATGGACAGGCTCATCCGGTGAAATATCCAATGGCTTACAGACTTTACATGTGGAAACGCAACATTTGCATCATGTCTGACTTATCTTTTTGACATATCTTTACAGGCATATCATTACCTATTGAGTATTTTTTCTCAGCCACTATGTGTAGAACCCCGCTCATCTGGGTTTGAGTGTTCAGGTCAGGGATCGAAACACGACTAGACGAGTACCTGCTCATGGCTGACTGAGGAAGTATTATGTTTTATACACCTTAATCAGTAGCTGAAGTAGTGGTCGAAGTATTGTAATTCTAATCATGTCATTGTGGAAGTCGACAAATGAAGAAGTGCTGGATTCCATGAAGAATAGCCGGCGGATTAAGAAACTTGCGATAACAAATTCAAGTGGAGAAATTGCATTTACCATCTGTAGTCGTAGATGCATAGTTCGATTGTTCTCGGAGTAGTAGAGTGTTTACTAGAGAGTTCTATTGTTTACCTCCATTACCCACTTTCCACTTGTCCACTAGTACTACCATTAACCACCGTGTGTAGTCTCAGTTGTAGTGTAGCATTAGTTCACTTAGTTCACTTATTTGTAATCGTTGTAGTAGCATCATTGTATTTCCATGTTTTATCTCCACTTTTCCAATTTTCATCCATCGGTCTCCTGTTGTTCTAAAATATTCATTTTTAATTTCCTCAACACATTGTCCTTTTATATTTCCAATACCAGCATCTGTAGCCGGTACAGACGGCTCAGAAGTCTGTTTTGAGCGTGTATGCGGCAGTGTTTGGAATCCATGGTAGTACAGCATGCCAACAATAAGAATGAGTGGTGTCACAGGTCTTAAGATTTCAATTTTTACCACTAATTGCGCCAAAGCTGATCAATTTCAACTCGTTGCCACCAGAAAGATCCAGTGAGTTCTTTTTAGAACTGATCAATCCAATGTTTACAACAGTACTGCATTTGTGCATTTACTGATTAGAGAACTACATCAGTCCTCATCAGGACTACTTCACTTAATAATTTAGATTAGCAAACATTATGTTCTATGGTAAATGGCTGCTGTGATGATTTTCATCATCGTATGAGAATTAGTAGATTAACGTCATGAATCTCTTTTCTTTTCTTTTTCTTTTAGATTAGCAACTAACTTTTTATTTGTGTGGCAATAATCGAATAGACATTTGATACAAGGAAAGTAAGCAAAAAAGTACAAATTAGGAAAAGTAAAAGTGTAAAAGTCAAAGATAATAAAGTTCACCTAGATCTCTCGAATCTGGTAAACAGGATAAAATACTGATTGCGTTTCCTTTTTGAACACTTAAACTCAGTCTTTGTTTCAAAAACATTAAAGCTCGCGGCTCTCCGGTAGCTTCACTGATGCGATGTCAAATTGCCTTCACAAGAGCGGTCGCATCCGGACCCCATGCTCCAAACGTCTCCATTGCAATTGGACAGAAAATGTATGACCTCTGTAGTTGTTCATATTTTCTCCTTTTCTTGTTTTCTGCCATAGCTGCCAAGTTGCCACCTCCTTTGCCAGATACTGAGAGATTGCTCTCTGCCAAAGTGTCCACACAGGTGAAATCCCACACTATAGGTTTTCCTTTGCACCATGGAGAGAGAGTTATTCCATCGGGCCTCTTCCCGTCATCACGACTGAGGCCTTGCGGCTCCAGGATTGCATGCAAACCGGCTGAGACGAAGGCCCTCCTGATGATGTCATTGGCTTCTGAGTGACGGATTGATCTTCCCTTGTTTAAACGACAACTGAGACCGTGGATGCCGCTCTTGTCGATATTGATTCCACATTTGCACACATGCGGGAAACATATATTAGAGCCAAGACGCAAGGAAATGGCAATTCTAAAGTGCTCGTTATTAAGCTGAGGCCAAGACTTGAAAGAGGAAAAGCATCCAACCAAGCACCGGCTCCAGGTGAAGAAATAGAAAGAAGACGGCTCTTCCCTCTAATGTCGGTGATCGAATTGAAAAGTTCATCGAATTTGAGTTGAACTAGAGGTCGATCCCATGCACTTTTAAGTTTAGCTTGGTCCCCTGTAGGTCGTGGTGTATGTGAGCACTGATTCTCCCACGTGGATGAAGCATCTGCGACAGATGGATCAGAATAATCCCTTCGAAGAATGTCCGATATTGCCTTTGCCACACCATGGGACGATGCGAGGAAAGCAGGCAGCGACAAATCAGAAGCTCTTCTTAGGCCGAGCCCACCAAATTTCACAGGAAAAAATGCTTGTGAGTAGGCTTGAGGTATTAAGGAGGAGTTCAAAATGCTCTCCAGTGATTTCCTTTGCATATTGTCAAATTGTAATAATAAATGACGACGTTGGTGGTAAAACGGAAAAGTCCTCAGAAGATAGATCATTTTTGGAATACTCAGACATTTTTTCAAGATAAATAAAGCATAATGAGCGTCAATATCACACAATGAATCCATGAGGTTTTCCATCGCCTGCAATTTGTCGGAAAACAGTTTATCTGCGCTCTGATGGAATATTGGGGAACCAAGAAGAGTTGCGCTAGATATACTTAATATCTTCATGTCGTTGAAAATGTCTACCTGTAAAGTAGAAGTGGATCCTGTTGGGTCGAAGATCTCACATTTGGACAAGTCTGGTGATAGGCCGATTTCACGTGACATCTCTTTTATCTTGGTTAAGTCTTGAAATACTTGTTGAGGAGTTCCAATAAGACAACCATCGTCTTATTATCGATTAGTATCGTCTTAGACAACCAACAGTTTACGTCACTGCACAAATTTTGAATCACTTTTTGCATAGCCATTGAAAAAACTATAGGCCCCATGGGATCCCCCTGCTGCATGCCTTCTTGTGAATAGATCACGCTATCTTCGTAGAACAGACATGTGCGGACACTGTACATCTGCCACGTGAGGGAAAATATATGGTTGAGAGAATTCTTGATCTCAGATAAGGCGATGTCCCTCCTGATTGAATTAAAGGCATTGGTAAAGTCGATTTTCAGCATTACAACTTCGTCGCCCGAGTCCAATTTTGATTGTAGGTAATTTCTGGTCGTATAAACTATGGCCTCTGCTCCACTAGGCACCCCAACTCCTTGCTGCTTGGGATAAAGATCTCTCACGTCGTCTTTCACAAATCGTACAGCAATCTTACAGGTGATACGTCGATAAGTATTGCCAACTGCTATTGGTCGAATGTCCGAATTTGGTTTTGAAATGGCAAATAGAGCAGCTCCATACAAGTATGGTACTACATCCTCACAAACACTGCCATCCAACATCACGTTGCACAAGCGTGCCAGAGCTACTAGCAGCTGAAAACCTTGTTCTCCAACACTTTTCGATGTCAGATCCTTCAGGTGTTGAGGCTCGAGTAGATCGGGACCCGCTGCTGAACCTGGTCTGAAGCTAAAGATCGCTTTGCGGACTTGTTCTGTGTCGCATTTCAATGGTATTTCTTTATCTGAGGATGTTGGAGAATGTGGAAAGTTTGTGTGTGGCGATGGGGATGGATGTTTCTCTTTCAGCTTTGTCAAGGTCTCAATGGAGTTCCGTGCCAAACTATCATTCGATGAAAGAATCCGTACTGCTACTCTAATATCTCCTTTCTCAATCTTTCGCATACAGAGTTTTGCTCGCTCTTTCCTTGAGTTGCTATTACCACTTCTGGTAAAGTTGGAACGCGATGGTTGATTGATCGCTGGAGCCGTACTTGACTCCGCCATATAAGTAGCAATACGACTTCCACAATCTTTGTAGAAAGTGATTCTTTTCGGTTATCTGAAGACAAATCGAAAAGAAATTTAATCTAGTGCAAATAATAATAAGTAGACTGCACATATCTATTTTCTTCGCTTTCTCTGATAATCAGCCATGTATATGACAAACCACGTGCTTTTGTGGAAACATATGGAAATTTCAAAACATTTCATGTAATAAAACACGAAAAGATGGTCGACATAGTGTGGCTTTAATTGCCATGACCTTGACCAGCTACCCAGTCTAGACCTTAATGATTAATGTTCGATGTCTATGGTCACACCTTATGGTCACACCATGCAAGCTGAAAATTTATGGAAAAAAATTAATTTTGAATGAACTTTTGATATGGAATGAAATATTATTTCCATTCTGATTTCATTGATGAACCAGCTGCTGATGTGTCATTGCATAAGGAATTCGGCTAAGAGAATGAACAATGCGCTTGGCCGAATTTCTTGCAACACTGATTATCACATTATCGCAGCATTTCAAAGTGTACCCACTTATCTCTGTCTTCTGATCAGTAATCGCACAAGCCTGCCAAATGGTTAATACCAATTCTTCAGTCAAAACTGTGATATTCTTAATTATTAGTTTATCTAGATGCATTCATAGTAAAACAACGTAGAGCCCAAATAAGAAAGATTGTTGCTTGACTGTAATTGTGTTGAAATATGCATGATATTTTTATTTTAATTGTATTTAACATGATTCAACGTCGTCCCGGGTAAATGATTCGATCTTTGCAACATGGTGATACAGTCATATATATTGAACATGGAATATTCTATGATAGGAAGAAATTTGTCATGTAAAAATGCATGTGCTAGAATATAGGTATAGGTTATAAATCTTAAACCACTTCAATCCGAAGACTAGCTATCCCTAGCCAATTCTCTCCACTGAATTTTTTATCCTGAGGCCATTCCGAATAAATTTGTCATTTTAATTAACATGTGTTGTATTATGAACATATGCAATCAATTCTGTTTAGAAGAGGACTTTTCTGCCCTCTGAATTTCAGGCATTACAGAAAAACTTGTTGACTTCATAAACTTTTGGCCTCCTTTGCTACTGACAATCAGATATAGCTGGAGTCTTCTACCAATTTTTTTCAATGAACGGATTCCCTTAATTTTGAAACCCATTACATGTCTGTCGAATTCAAAGACTTCCCAGTACCTTGAAATCGTCGTAGAATGAGCACTGAACACCGTCAGCAGTTGTGCTTCATTCATTACTAATTCCTTCGTGGTTTTTATAAGACTCAAGGAAACAAAATTTTTTTTCGTGAAAAATTGCATGTATTAGTCATATCCTCACTGATCTTTAATTATATCTTCATTCCTTGGTTTCTTGGTATTGTAGGTTTTTGGTTTCCATTTTATCGTATAAAATAGAAGGTCTGGCAGTAACTGCTTGAATCAGACACACAAAGCCGTCCAAAACGGATCGTCAAAGCGTAAAAGCAATGTAAAAGTTTCTGATGAATTCCAAATGACATCAATGACTATTATGGATGAGAGGTCAAACCGGTTTTATCTATTGGAGATCTGTTTCAATTCTTGTTGAATCAGACAATTTTATAAGGGAATCCTCATATAGACTATTCTTTGAGGTAAAAAACTCGACTGCATTATGGCTCATTGAATCAAAGGAAATGTATTGATTGGTATTGCAATCATAATTTTGTCCATCAATCACCAACCGGGAAAATATAGAAAATATAGTTCGTCGAAATGATCTTACCCACGACCTATCACTCGTACTCCGGCTAAAATGATGACAACGAGACTGACTTTGCAACCCTGATAAAGCCCTGTAGACCTTGCAGCACCGTAAATTACTTTAAAAACCCAGTATATGATCTACAAATTGCGGAATGTCGCAAGGTTACATTTCTAGAAATTGCCTCTGAATAGTACGATAAATGTTTTCTTATTGACATGATGCATTGTTTTTCAATGTAAATAGGCCAAACATATTTTCGAAATGCATGAAAGAAGATGAACAGTGCATCGACAAATAGTTTTGAATTTATCTATTTAATTCCATTGCTTATGAACTTCCTCAATATGAAGCATGTCTACGACTGCCGTGTTAATCGAAATTTAGCATGGTGCTTAACAAGCATGTCATTCATTCGCTGATTTGTGCTCCTTTTGCGCAAGAAGTTTGAGGTGGATTCTTTAGATTATCCTGTCAGTAGAAAACGATGAGCAATAGGCTATCAGAAAAATGCTTGTGAAGTGTACTTCATCAACAAACTCCGTTAAAAGGGACTCGTTTGACCAACGATGTACGGGTGCTAAAAGGAATCTCCTTAACTAATTAGCTTGCCCCGAAAAGCCATTGGTCAACAAGATTAAATGATAATGACCCTTTGGTAAACAAACTTGATTGGAAAGGCCCTTTATAGTGGGGGATAAACATGCTAGATAGGAATAGTCCTCAGATTTATGAGAAGAGCCTTTGTTAAACAGGTTTAAGAGAATGACCCAAACATCAACTATTGCTGCAAAATCGTTCGTGGATCAGCTTCGCTTTTTGGAATACGGATTCTCTAATACATGGCAATAACCTTTATGAGAAGGGCCTCTTGGCAAACAAACTTGATGAGAAATGCCCTTCGGTGAATGAGATTTATGAGAAGGGCACAGGTGATTCCATCCGTGGATTCTGTTTTCACGATCGTATGCCATGTCTGATTATATTCCTTAGGGGAGAGTGGGTTGACAAGGAATATGGGTCATTATCATCATATCATCATATACATTTTACGTCCGTTATTCCGCCGTTGGCTGGGTTGGACGATTGCCTCTGATGGCAGTTCTCCACATGGCGCGATCCTTTGCATCTTCCTCGCAGAGACCCATTTTCTTACAGTCTGCGCGAACTGTTTCCTCCCACATGATTCGAGGTCGTCCTCTGGGCAGAGCTGGAAAAATTTTTTTAATTCCAATTCCAATTCCAGAGTAGAAATTTCAATTCCAGTCGAAACAGTTCAATTCAATTCCAATTCCATAATGAGATTCAATTCCGATAATTGCATGACGCGTGTGCCCGTATCCTATCCTCGTTATTCCTGTGTGCCGTTCCCTGCGTCGTTCCTATGTGCGTTCTCATGTTCATAGTTCATATTTCTTGTGTACATGTACATGTATATATGTAGCCGGTCAGCCTACGCCATTTTCGTTTCGTAAACGAGATATTCAACATCTTGTGAAAAAGAGAAAGGAAAATTAACGGTCAGTAAAGAATCAAACTCTGAGAGAGAGAGAGCATAGAAATTAACAGTACCATAGAAAGTCCTAGAATGGAAATTGCATGAAAATTATGGCACACGCCGGGGGAACTAAGTTGGGGCAAAACGCAAATTGTGCGAGCTGGTTTCCATGTTTTCTTATTTGTATTTACATTTATCAAGCCAAATTGTGATCTGGATTGCTGCCCCTTGTCCAAAGATCATACACAAAAGCAATAGTGAATTTACAAAATACTGCGGCGACAGGATGACAAAGAAAGAAGTCCTTTAAAACGTTCTGTACGTTCATCATTTTAAAATATCGCTCCTATAATCTATCAAGAGTATTATCAGTCACATATGCAACTTGCAATGTCGATTTACAGAACATACATTGCTCCAGCTTGAAATCAGAGGTCAAGAAGTCTCAGAGTATTCATTTTACTTGAAAGAGCTCCCCTGTTCACTATATTTGAACAATTTTCACTTTACATGCTTTCGAATATCAGCTTCCAAAATATCATCACACTATATCACATGTGTCATTTAATGATTAATTGAAAAGTTCCAGCGACTATTCACTTATCTGAGAAATTATTGTCGGTGAAGAAGCTTTCAATGTGTTTATTCGACAAATGCGCTAGGTTTCTTAACCGTATGAAGGAGAAATCATCCTATAATTAGAATTTTTTTCTATTGAATTCTTGAAATATTCTTTCAACCAGTGCACCGCCCACTTTCAATTATGACTTTGTGGACCAATTTTTAATTCGAATTTTGAAAAATAGTTGTTAATGACTGCTGCAAATCGACACAATATACCAACCCAGGGAATAGTAGGCTATACCACATGAACAATGCCACCATCTCACTTAATATTATCTTCATAAAAATCCTGCATTAATTTGCTGCCAACAACTTCCACAACCAACTTGGCAAATAGTTTGACTATGAATCAATGTTTTAGATCGAATCTGATCTACAAACCATAGATTTTTCCATGTGCCATTATTGTACATAGGCAAGATATCAAACTTCCATTCTAGTGTACTATTATCTACTTCTATGAGAGAGAGAGAGAGAGATGCGAATAAATCTATTAATAAACTGACAGAAGAAAGAAATTCAATGTGCGAATAGCGTGATTGTTGATGGAAGAAAAAACGACGATAAAAATGATATCATGAAAACTGATTAATGGTCCATGTTAAAAAAGGAGATTAAAAATTCCGTGAGAAGAACGAAATGTGGTCGGGTCGAAAGCTAACGAGCAGAGATTAAAGGAAACTCTTTCAATTTTCAAAAGAAAGTGGATTTAACGTCAAGTGTCAAAAATTTGCATAAATTAGAGACGATGAGAAATTGAAACAACAACAATTACCAACAACAACACATACGACATCTTCAGTAGCTGTTAGAAGAACTCCGGTCTCTCGCGGTGTAACTTGACTACAGAAGTAACAACTACAACTGCCTACCAGCGAACAACAACACAGTAGCGTATGCGGCAACACATCAGCGAGCGCGATTGAAGATTGACGGTATAAGTGACACTGATTATTTTGGTATAAGTGAGTCCGATCGAATTGAAGTGAATTCAACATCAAGAAGTGAAATGCAAGTTTAAAGTTTTTCTTGTATCGTTGAGTATCGTATTTGTATAACTATAGTCTTGAAAATTAATATTGTCAATTGTTGTGATTGGAAGTTGAATAATATTTCATGTCATTGCCATTTTAATTGAATCATTAATTATTAGAATAATTTGTTGACACTGTCTATATTGTGATTTGAACTGACAGGCTACCCTTTAATGCAGGGTTAATTTTCCTCTTTCCAAACCGATTGTTTTTCTTGTGTACAACAATTAAGTTAATCTCCAATTTTTGTGCTTATCTGATCAATAACTAAATTCAACAATTGTTTTATTTTGATTAATTATCTTACATGGTGAATAACTAAATAACAGATTGAACAAAGATGATTATCTTCTCATTGTTTGCTTAATTGCTGAATTAACATTGTCCGGGGGCTGTAGGCCCATCAAAGTCACAATTAGCACCCTTTATTCAACAATAGAATAAAGCTGCCTCTGTCGATCTATCTCTTATCTCTGCGTGCAGTTAACACAACGGCCGAATACTGTGATTTCAATTTTTGTACAAATAGATTTATCACAGGTCTATCGAAAAAGTGGAATTGAGGTTTATCAAGGTCAATTCCAATTCCAATTCCAGTAGATTTAAATATCGTCAATTCCAATTCCGACGAAAAATGGAATTAATTCCGGGTCGGAATTAATTCCAATTCCGACTTTTCCAACTCTGCCTCTGGGGATTCGCCCTGGCACTTCTTACTTCCACACCTTCTTCACCCAATCATCATCTGCTTTCCTCACTACATGACCGTACCACCTCAAACACCTTCTTTTCATCGCTTCTTCCATTCCAAATAGGCTCAGTCTGCGAAGGAGGTCGTCGCTGGGGATTCTTTCTCGAAGCGACACACCACAAAGCCACCTGACGATTCTTCTTTCGGCTCTTATCATCTTCATTTTGTCTTCTGCCTTCATGGCCCACGTTTCACTACCATACAGCATGCTGTTTCTTACACACACGTCGTACACTTGCCCCTTCATCCATAGAGGTGCCGCCCGTGATGTTAGGAAAGGCAACAGCTCGTGGAATCGCTTCCAACCACAACGCAATCGTGTAGATACAGCTGCATCCGCTTCACCACCACCATCCAACGTGTCAACAATGTAACAAAATCTGTTCACCACTTCGTAGTGTTGACCAGCTATCTCAACTTCTTTTCCGTCACCAATCTTCGTTACTGGTGGTTTGTCACCCCTGCAGCGCTTGCATACAAACCTGTGAGTAGATACTGCTGTTATGGTTCCTCTCACACCACTACATTTCTTGTGTATACATCTGCCGCAGACCATGCATCTTATAGAATTTACACCGACTCCTTTGTCACACACCACATGGATACATTACAGACATATCTGAGCTACCTGCTCCATCTTCCTTCGTCTTATTGCTGTTCACCTTCAAGCCTTTCGCCTCCAAAGATGACCTCCAACTCTCAAGTTTTCCCGTGAGTTCCTCTTCGCTGCTTACCATAACCACCAAATCGTCGGCAAAGAGAACTTCCCATGGCAAGCCTTCTTTAGCCTCAGATGAGATCGTGATTATCACAATAGCGAATAGGAGAGGACTAAGCACAGAACCTTGGTGTACCCCTACATTCACTTCAAAGCTGTCACTTTGTCTACATTGAAGTCTCACAGCCGTTCTCGCATCAATGTAAAGAGCCATAACAGCCTTTACCAACCATTCATCAACTCCAGATCTTCGGAGAGACCACAAAACAACTTTTCTTGGCACACGGTCGAATGCCGTCTTAAGATTCACAAAAGAGAAAAACAAATCAGATTTCTTTGCCAAATGCTTCTCTTGGAGCTGCCTGACGATAAAAATAGCGTCCGTGGCTCCCTTCACCGGCATGAAGCCAAATTGCATCGAGTCTATGTTAATCTGCGCTCTAATCCGTCTCTCTAACACTCGTTCACATACTTTCAGTGCATGTTCTGCTAGCTTTATTCCTCAATACGACCCGCAACTGAACCTTTTCCTTTGAAGATTGGTATCAGCACTCTCATCTTCCAGTCAGATGGGATACGACCTTCTTCCAAAATCTCATTACACATGCTTTTCAAGCCTTTTTGAACAATGGGCTCCAGATGCTGACATCATCTCCACTGTCACACCAGACGGACCTGCTGCTTTTCCAAATGATGATTCTCTCAAAGCTCTTTCAAATTCCGAAATTTCTAGGCGACAACGGGGTCCCTGTATGGGCACACTTTCTGTAACTCCATCCCAATCGTTCTACATGTTCATCAACCGCTCCATGTGCTGCTTCCACACAAACAACACCTCCTCGTCCTTGACAACGATGTTTCCGTCCTCATTTCTCATTCATGTTGGACCGATGACGTCTCTACTTTCCTTCGCCTTTTGTTTTGCAACTTAGAAGAATTTCTTTCTCCCTTTCTCGTTGGTAATTTGCTGTGCTAACTCTTTAGCGCTTTTCCTCCTGAGCGTTCCACACAATCTTCCTCGCTTTCCTTTTCGCTGTCAGGTAAGCCTCACTATCTTCGTCGGTATCAGACTTTTCCCACTCAAGCCAGAGGCAGCGCTTAAACTCCACTGCTTTTGATGCTTCCTCGCACCATCGTCTCTTTGTGCCTCGCTGGACCTTTCGTACGCCCACACACTTCTTCTGTTGTTTGAATCCAAATTTTCTTCATGTCGCACCATTTCTCCTCCACACCTGACGCATTTGTATTCTCAGGCTCCCTCTTGCCGACCTTTTCCATGAACAAGGTACCAATTTCTGGCTTCATTGACTCCCGTACCTTGAGTCTTGGTACAAACTTCTTCGAACGAGTTCTCATTCTCATTTGGGTGTCTGCTACGACACGGCGGTGCTGAGACACACACTCCTCACTTGCAATCACCTTCACATCCTTCTTTACCATCACATAATCTATCTGACTACAAGCATTCCCGGATGCATACGTAACTAAATGGGTAGTCGATTTCTTGAAAATAGTGTTACACACTGCCATTTGCGTTGCACTCACAAACTCCAAAATACTTTCACCCTCAATGTTTCTCACACCATGCCCGAAGCCTCCGTGGGCACCCTTGAAACCGTCAGCATTGCTTCCAACGCGTCCATTTAAATCACCGCCAAGAAAGATGGTCTCTCTCGATGGTATACTACTTACAGTTTCATGCATCAGGTCCCAAAATTTTTCTTTCTTGCTTCTCCCAGATTGTGGCGCATAGGCTGAAATGATATTAACGATGCTATGACCCATTACCAGCTTAACCACCAGGATCCTCTCATTGACTCTCGCCACACTTATGACTTGTTCGGCCAGCTTTTCTGTAACAAGTACACCAACTCCTGACGTCCCATCCGAACATCCTTGCCAGAAGAACTGGTACCGAGAGTCTGAAGATACCAACCATCGAGCACTACCTCCTCTCCATCTGGTCTCTTGGTTTCCATCTCCTCAATACCTCCACCACCTCTCCTGACCTCTTCGACATACTGCCCACATTTCATGAGCCAAGTCTCATGATAACAGATGCGTCTTCCCCGGAGATTCTTCGCACCCCCTTCCTACTTAAAGGTTGCCGGGTACTGGGGGCCATTTCATTTAGAACTTTCATTTCCATCATTGAGTAATTGGAGCAGATTTTTTTCCAGCCGCATGCCCTTGCTGACGCCAACCACAGTTATAAGCTGTGGGCCTAGCCTTTCCTAATCAATGGACCGGAATACCTACAAGGCAACAGGATCAACAACACCCAAAAAAATCGAAGGTCCTCCTGAAGAAACTTCTATGCTAGGCGGTATGAAATTACTAGTGCTTTTTCCAGAACCATCTCCATATCATTCAGTAAAAATGTCGTGATACCTGCTTCAGATAATTGTGTTAGGCGAGTATGAAAAAATGGTCAAAATCGCCTTTTTAAAGTTTGATATAGTAACTTTCTAAGGGTGCTGTATATATACGCGGACGAGTTGAAGAACAGAATTCTGTTTAAAGCTCTATTGAAACGATTACTTCATTTGAGTGGTGGTGTAACACGACTGCATGAAATAGACATCATATGAGAGACGTAAACATTCATTCAGGATGGGGGTTGGTGTGAGTCGATAGGTACATGAGGTGATAGGTAGTTGTCTCACTTTTTGAAAGAGAACGCGCTAAATATTTTGGACATTTTTATGGATATCCTGTCTTCCATTCAAGTGGCAGACCGACCAGCTATACATCAGTGGTGACCATGCTTAACACTTTTGAATGTTATTAATAATTTTCATGAGTAGTAATAATTGAGGTCACAAGTTAGCAATTTATATATCTGTTTACGGATTCATTTTTCCATCTGAAGACGAAAATAACACTTTGTAAATGACGCAAGCTCTTGTTATCAACTTTCGTCGACATGATCATTATCGGCACTGGTACTAACGTCTAGATGTTCCCAAATTAGACGATGTTTCTATTTAAAAGATTCTAACCTGTACTTTCTATCAGCTTTCATATAGTGTGTTGATTAAATAAATCACAAAAAGTATATTCCTTCCAATGTTATGTGCCGACGAGACAATTGGTTCGCTTTGATTTAGGTTACCACTCTTCTTTTCCACGTTCAAACCAGTTAAGCCATTGGCCGGATAGATATCTATGCCGTCGTCATGGCAATGGCTATGAAAGCATATTGACATTTTGGTTTTCGTTAGCTTGTCCAAATGTATCATGCATCTTGTTCTCTATTAGAACAAGATTATCACAATTTTAAGTGTTAATTGTATTTATGTGTTCTGGACTTTTTTTTAACTGGTTTCATTTCGAATTTTCCATTAGAGCGTTTGTTTAGATTAGCATTTCTTCCTTTCCCGAATCTTCTCAGTTTTTAACTTTGTTGCGCTCTAAAATAATTTACGTGTGTTATTGTTCTACTGATGGTGTACTGTTGCCATCTGTGGGCAAGTCAAATGTCCCACAACAGTAACGAATGAGGACTTGCCAATCACGTGCGGGTTGAGGAATGTGTCAAGTATCGTACAGGTGAAAACGCGCTAACGAGTTGTAGCTGCACTCCGTCAGACGGGATGCAGCTACAACGAGACTATTTCGGTAGAAGCAGTTATGTTGTGAAATAGTACTCATCCCAAACCTAAGATCCCCAGGAGCACACGCAAAGCAACGCTCTCATGTGTTATCATTTGAGCTTAGAGCTGGCATCTATATTGTATAGTGAGTCACTCGAAACGCTTATGATCGCTTGGCACAGCTTTTAAACTAGCATGAAAAAATTTATAGGTGTGCGAACAGGTTTTTGATTGATAACAATTTGACAAGCTTAGAGGAGTTTTCCTGTTCTTTTATAGTACTTTGATTTGCTCATTTTTCTGAGTAATCATAGGCTTCTTTGATAAACTATTGTTGTGCTGGAGCAGAAAAATCTGTTTCAGAATATGAGGGTCATCGTGTCGTGGCATGCTTCATGTGATTGTCACATATTTGACGACATGTATAGACTAGCTTTTCATTTCTATCTTGTTGCATCCAACTATTATTCATAAACGTCCTTCAGCAACATTTTTGGTGCTCGTTACTACTTTATTATTATGCCAGGTAGGAGTGCGTCTGATGACATTTTATACAAAGTCAGCTGATAGCGATGCAGTGAAGGACAACAGAGCCTGCATTTTGTATTCATTGACCTTGAGTATGAGAATGCATGCGATCAGGTGTCAAGGTAAAAAGTACGAGATTGTTCTGTGTGATCAGCAGAGAGTCAAAGATAATCTCGGTGCGATGCTTATGAAGAAAGTATACGAGGGTCATGTCAAAAGTCCGTGCCAAAATTTTGCAGCGAATTCTTATTTTTCCAATTTCATATGCATAGCTGGCTGACATGCTAAAATTCAGTTCGTTCATAGCTCCTGCATTTGAATGAGAGATAAATTAAGACATGTAGCCACCTATTACTGGTCGGGTATGTTTAAAATTAACAAAGGCAGAAAATTATTTGAAACGACGAACAGTGAGAATAACGGAGTTCACGGCGGAAGAGCAACTATCATTCATAAAAAAGCATTTATCATTCATAAAATTCATTAAGAGCAAAATCATTCATAAAAATTCTCGAGAATCATCAGCGTACAGGAAATCACAGCTCAGCGTTCAGAGGCATGGAGAAGATGCCTTCAAAGAAAGAAAAGTCCGACAATGGGTGACTAGCGAGAAGCTCAACGGCGGATCTTTCTCGCTCTGGAAGACCGCCCACTGTAGTGGTTCCGGAAACGTGGAGGAGAGGATATCTGTTGATGGTCGTCGGACATGCGAAAAATTTTCCTCAGAATTGGGTGTTTCCGAGAAGTCCATCCACCGAATTCTAACCGAGTAACTGAAGATGGGCAAAGTTGTGCCCGATGTTCCCTCACTGTCTCAAGCCACATCAAATGGATCGTCGCTTGCAAATTTCTCGTCATCTTCGTCTTCGATATCGGCGCGAAGGTGGAAGCTTTCTTCATCGTGTCATCACACTAGATGAAACCTGGGCGAGTTGTTACGAGCTGAAGCTGAAGAGCTAATGTGCAAAATGGAAGCGTGAAGGGTTACCAACACAAGACCGAAGAAGTTCCGCCAAAGTCCCTCGAAGATAAAGGTTATGTTAATTGTGGCCCGGACGGCATTATTTTCGCACATTTAGTGTCTTCACAAAAGACTGAACGCCGCTTGTTAAAGATGATTTCTCCAGAACCACCTTCGTGCTGCTATCAGGAAGAAGAGACCTCAACGACTGGATGGATATCTTTTTGCATGACAATGCGTCATCACATTCAGCTCGAGCTTTTCTGGTAATTTGATGGCAATGGCTGGGCAATGGCTACTCTGCAGACCTCATCCCCTATTACTTCCATCCTGCCTTTACTTTCCATCCTCTACTCCTTATACTCCATCCTCTACTATCCTTATACTCCATCCCCTATTACTTTCCTGCCTTTAAGCGGCCCATGAGAGGAATTCGTTTTGAGTTCCTGGAAACAGATGTAGAGTCTGCCGACCAGTCTTTGCGAGATGTGTTCATTTCAAAGCCTACTGGAAGTATTCGACAGTTACCAGAGCACTGAAGTCGCGTAATTGATTAATTGAAGGATTTTATATATAAATCGCTGTTCTTAAAGTTGTTTTTACATTATAGATCATCGGCACTAACTTTTGACATAACCCTCGCATAAATTACAATCAAGGGCCCTCTGCAATGATGCGCACCTAGTCAATGGAAATCCATCAAATTTTCTTCAAAAATGTTGTTACATCGTTTGTACTCTAAATGCTGGCAATTATAATGAAGCACAGTTGATGCTTTGGGTTGTATAAATTCACTCCATTGTCGCCTGATGAGCAACTTGACCAAGTTTAATCAGCTTAAGGTGAAATTCTCTGATAGTGATTCTCTTTCATTCTCAACACCGAGTTACACCCTTCCATTTAGGTTTTGCATCCATATAAGCTGCTTTAAAGTATTTTCCAACAAAAGGAGAACTCGTCGGGTAATAGGCCTACTCATTCCCCTGAACAGTTCACACATGCGTGGGGAAAGTTCAGGTGAGAGGTACTCGAAGACAGAAACCGCTGCACTATCTGATTCACTAGACTTAGAGCCATCAAGACCTGTCATCTTTAGACGTTTCGGATGGTGACTGAGGGAGATCTACGCGTTTCTTCGTTGAACGTGGGAATATGATGTGGAATTCGACGTTCACCGTCCAATTCTGAATTCTTTGAAGTGAAGACTGCATTGACACACCTTTAAACATTAGAGCTGTGCTCATCGAAAATATGAAGCGATTTCGCTCTCATGGATGAATACAATAGTCACATTTTTCTGATCCTATAGGTAGACTTCGGTCGAATGCAAAAATAAGCATCAGAATGAAAATAACAGACTCCATTCACAACCGTAGTTTGAAAAGTGGAATTTCTCCGACCTGAAAGGCAACCGGAACTTTCGTTGTCCGGAGCAAAAGTTTTGATTTATCATGACATAGTGAGTTCATTATTGTTTATGTCAAGATCCATTGGATTTTCTCAATAGCATTGGGAAATTTTGTTGATTCCTCTATCGTCAATCGTCCATTCACAAGGCGGGTTTTAAGAATATCCACGTATTCCTAGAGTGGTTGATTGAAGATAAATTAATGGGATCTTTTTATCTATGTTGATTTTTTGGTGCTAAACTTAATGGACCTAAGCGTTAAATCAAATTGCTATATAAATTATGCACGCCTGGTAGTACACTTGAATCGACGACCAAACTAGGTTATCAAGAACTCATGCTATTACCAACTGAGTTAACATGAGATGTCATACTTAATCATATCAATGTTGAATGCTGATGCTCTCATTATTTTTCACATTATTTGTGGGACTAATCTTTCGATGAACTTGTTAATAATGGCTTGATTTTAGGCTCTATAATCCCAGTGAATTTTGTTTTGCTAGGACTATGATGAATAATGCTTCCATATTACAAGCGGACTTAATTCAGACATCGCTTATATTTACAGATTCGGAAATGGAAAACGTAAATCCTTTCAATGGTGATGATGCAAATTATGATGCAGAGGAAAACCTGGAGGGTAAGTTAGTGAATTTAGTGACTCGTTTCAAGTCGATCTGATCATAAATGCTGAACAAATTACAGATATATGTCGAGTTTGTCGATGTGAAGCCACACCAGAGCGACCACTCTTTCATCCTTGCATCTGCACAGGAACAATAAAGTTTGTGCATCAAGAATGGTAAGCCTTGGTATGTTTGTTTCCCTATTGTAAACGTTCTAAGCGCTTGTGTTCATGATTTGGATAGTAATACTTTTACTCAATATAAAAATCTATTGTACTCACATGTTGCTTCGTGTTATGTAATTTGAAAATCAGTGGTTAATTAATTTTTATTCAAATACAGGTGTTGAATATCACACATGATTAGAAGTTAGGAAATAGGAAACATGTTCTGCTGAGTTTCAATGAGTACATGTCTAAGTATGGAAATATAAAAATAATAGTGAAAAATTGAGCAGGCACTGTTTTAGACAAACTCGTATTTCTATAGCGCAGGTTATGCGTGTACATTACAGAAATCACTCTTTCGGAATGTTAAATTGAGAATACAAACAAGCCTAAATGTGCATGCTACGCATCATAAAATCTGAAATACAATTATTTCTTTCCATAAAGTGAAATGACAAATACTTTTCATCCAGTTCAAAATACGAAATAGATTTTAATGTGCCATTAAGCCCTGTCTTCCTCCACGTCTGATTGATCGTGAATAGAGAGAGACAAAATCTTCGCATACTATTTATATTTGTTGCCGGTATGTTCGAAGTTCTGCCCACTGAGCTGATGGTCATTCACAACGTAGCCATGAGGAATGGCTACTAAGCAATGAATCCAGCTACGTTGTACATTTTTGAGCTCTGTGTGAAATTTCGGACATGCAATATATTAGTGATATCCGAAGACGTATTATCTTACTGTAGCGCAGATACGAATACTTCAATATCAATAATGCATATATTTCCAATAACTTCCTAACCTGGTTCCGAATCATAACCACGTGAAAGCTATACCCCTACCTTTAGAAAGGCTCTTCTAAGCTATTGGCAAGAATGAGAGAATTCCTGAAGCTACATTCTATTTGACATCATTCACATGTTATCCTTAGAATTCTTTGCATGTTTATCGACGATCATCACATCTTTTTCAGCCTGGTCCAGTGGCTAAATTACAGCAAAAAGGAGTATTGTGAGCTTTGTGCTCATCGGTTTAAATTCACGCCCATCTACTCGGCCGATATGCCAACTCGCATTCCATTTCGTGTACTAGTTACTGGTGTGGTCTCCTCAATAGTCCGTGCCGTCCGCCTTTGGTTTCATTACGCATTGGTTACAGTAGCTTGGTTAGGCGTGGTGCCTTTAACTGCGTGTCGTATTTATCGCTGTCTTTTTACAGGATCAGTTAGTTCACTTCTCACGTTGCCTCTTGACATGCTCTCCACCGATAACCTGCTCATTGACTGTGGTTGTGGACTTTGCGTCGTTGCTCTTACATTGGTAGCTTTCATTGGTTATATTTGGCTTCGGGATCAGATTTTACATGGTCAGATCGGACCGGACTGGTTGGATGTTGATGGGCCTCCCAATCCGGGTCCTGCTGAAGTTGTTCAGGGTGGGAACAACGGTGGTGCGGAGCCTATGCCACAGGGGGCACCGAGGATACGATTACCAGGTTTTCTGGGTCTTGGTGTGGCTGCAGCGGCCCCACCTGGAGGAGGTGGTGGAGGTGCCGGTGGACCGGTAAACAATGGCCAGGGTAAGTTAATAGAGTGAATTGAATGTCTAGTTCAATTATTTTGTGTTTAAATTAAATTCGTTCATTTCTATGTAAGTTTTAGATATTGATTTAAGCTGATGCTGTCTCATGCATTTTTAAGTTGTCCGCTATATCAATTTTCCCCTTCTTGGCCTTCATCAGAAATCCGAAACTTAAAATTAATATCTTATCATGTTCATATACTTTTATCATTTGTGGTACCAACCATCATAAAAACGATGAGCGAGTAGTACAGGGGTATCCCTTAAGTTTAATCCAGGGTTAAATGTCTGCTTTTCGAGAAAATAGCTTATCCTGTATGGGCCAAAAGTTACCCTAGTGCTCGTTTAAACTACCGGAACCTCTCTCCGTCTAGGACTAATCAGCGAGAATCTTGCATCATAATTTTCCTGATTAGCAAATCAAAAATTCTCTATACTGCATTTGCCACTTGCTTAAATGTTCCATTTATATAGGTGCATGTACTTGTACCAGTGAGAGACCTTGACGTGATCACTACCCTGAAGCGACTTGACGATTTCAAGTTGTGAAATCATGCACAGGAACACAGAAGCAAATATGCAAAAACGCTAGGTGTTGCAGGGTTCATACAGGTCCTGGAAATCCTGGAAGTCATGGAAAAGTTTTGGAATTTATTGTTACATAATATGCAAGTCATGGAATGTGATTAATAAAATTAATTTAAATTAATTTTTAATTATTTCATTGATTTTAAAATCCTTTGTAAGAAATGCTGTTCAATTGATTCATTCTTCGCACTTTTTATATTATTTTGTTGTTTGTTTGGCATACTTTCTATTTAAAATATTTGAATGTATTTGCATGTATGTAAATGAATGGCCATACTACAGTAGCTACATATACTGGTTTTTATGATTAATGGTATTCTGTTGAAGCATTTTGTGGTCTTGATTAATTTTGTAATGGTTTAAACAAATTAAATGAATTATCATAAATATATTTCACGCCTGACTCTTGTCAAGTAGAATTTCGGGAAGAAATAAATTGACTTGTCAAAACTGTCAAATCCATAGCAGTGTGAGGGTCAATACTGATTGTTTTTGTATACACAATACTGGACTGAGATCGCGGGTGAACATAGTTTCCAGACAGGGTAGAAGCAGAAAGCTTTAATTCTTTTTCTCTTTCATTTTGTATGTAGGACCATAGCACACTAACTTTATTTTCTCCCGAAGTTTCACTTGGCAAAAATCGGGCGAATGGCCTCCTGAAATATGCTTATGACAAATCAGTTCATGTTGTTTAAACTTTGATGGAATTCTCTTATGTCAAGATACATATGCAGCTATATGCAACAGTCAAGGTCAGCTCTCTTATTTCAGTCTAGTTTGGAGGACGTTTGAAATTTGGACGTTCACAAAGTCATCTACACGGATTCAACATGCAATTTATTGCAAAATGATGAGATCTTAGTAATCCATTTATTTTGTCTAGAAGTTGTTAATGTAACCGTGCTACATTTGTGATAAGTTGGAGTGAAAATGACCATGAAATAGCAATCCATTGATTTGAAGGTACGACTCACGTACATTGAGATGTCTGTGTACACTGTACAGTTCAATGTCATTTATTCTATAACAGTAATAATGTTAAAAATTGTTGCTTGTGTTATTGTACTTTAATCAACGAATGTCACAACTTTTGCGTTATCTTGCTATTATAGCTCTCTGCCTGTCTGTCGCAGTGTCGCATAATATCAAGTCGAGGAGTTGATTTTGATTTTGCAAATCCTCAGATGATTGATTAACCAAGTTTGCTTGAGAACTGTTCAAACAAGCATACGGTGGCTTTGGAGAGTTTAAAGAAGCTTGTGGAATTGTGATATTGGCTTCACTATATGAAGCCATTCAGCATGCAGGTGGTTCTGAATACATCACATTCACAAGCAAAATGATTCGGTCTGCTCGGCATGCTCCGCGAAGGTTCCGGAAGCGCTCGACAAAGTAAAGAAAAAGGAGGTAGATGGAGAAAAGGAACGGAAAGAGAAGAAACTTTTGTCTCTTGAAATTGGCAAATTGGAGCAGCCTCAAAGGAGAAACCAGTGGTCGGGCCAGCTGCGAAAATTTTCGCACTGCGAATATCTGCAAAAATGTTTAAAAAATGAACTCGCTGCGAAAAAAATTGACTTGGTCCTGTGAAAAATTGAAGCCTTGTGATTCTTGAATTTAAATGAACCTATGTTGTTTAATAGAAGAAATACTGGTCCACATGATGGAAAAGGCAAACTAATGACAACTAATTAGCATGTTATTCATTATGTTATCATTTAGTTAAAGCTTCATATTATTCACAGAGTCTTACTTCTTGTAACAGATTCAGAAAAATAGAGGAATGGCAGCAGGAGTTCTTAACATCTACTGAGTTACTGTGGATGTTGTAACCACATACGAAACTTTCAAAGCCATGTTTCAGAAGTTGCCGATAGTTCTATAAAGGAAGGATAACCGACTTGATTTCAATTCTGCACCAGCAGCTATTCTTTTATTTCTAAGACGTGTTGCAATCACTGATCCTCGAAGTGTTATTTCTGCATTAACATATCCAATTGTTCTTAAAATGCTTTGTAGAGAGAACTGCTGATGTCCATTTAAAACATTCTTGCACAAGACAAACTGAAGGTTGGAAATTTCGCAGCACATCCCATTTCGACTCGGTTTCCGCTAAACATGCCTTTTATTGTCCATCGTAGTCTCCAAGTTCATGCGTTGCATTAATTTGAAATGTGTCAAGTTTGAAATCCCTGTTTCATCCATAAACAGATGAGTAGGATGAGGACGCTTCTTGTAGAACTACGCTTTCCAACTGTCTGAGAAATGTATGCCTTTCTCAATTCACACTGACCACTCAGACCAGTGGTCAGCCAGCTGCGAAATGTTAAAAAACCCGTACAGAAATAAGTCCGTATGAATCATAGTATGAAAAATAGTATGACAACGCATACGCATGTAATAACATGCTATGAAACATAGTATGCACACGTATGAATAATGCATACGTGTGTATAAAAATACTATGAAACATAGTATGCATAAATACGAATAGCGCATACGTATGTATTAACATACTATGAAACATAGTATGCATAAATATGAATAGCGCATACGTATGTATTATCATGCTATGAAACATAGTATGCATAAATATGAATAGCACATGCGTATGTCTTGACATTCTATAAAACATACTATGAATAAAAATGTATTACGCATATGTATGCATTATCATAGTATGAAACATAGTATGCATAAGTATGAATTTCGCATACGTATGTATTAACATACTGTGAAACATTGTCATAATTAATTATCTAAATTCATACCGTATACACATATACTACATGTTATTGTGCAGGAGTAATCTATGTTGGGTAGCGGCAATTTTTTCTACTATGATGTTTGATGCGTAACCCGAATTTTGTACCCATGCTGAATGATGCTGGTGATTATCAGTCATCTATACAGAATTAATGAGTGATATCAAATATAACTTTCGTTGAATATACGCATTTCATAATGTCGTTGTTCAACTTCCTGATGAATGACGTACCCATTTTTATCTCAGGTCATTGGAAATAATTATTTTTCATTTAATTATCTTTGTCTAGTATTAAATAACTATTTTGCTAGCATATAATGACATTATTTGCAGATGACGAATCGAATTCGTTAATAGTTCTGATTCTTGTGGTAATGAAATTCTTTCATATATATATATATATAAATATATAGTTCATACTTTTCAGATACTTTATGCAAAACGTCGTTGCTGCAAGCTGAAAATTTCATCTGAGACGATTTTATCAAACACGTATGGTACTTTATGCATGCAATTCTGAAATATTACTCATTGTTTTCCTATGATTATTAAAGCAATAATGATATTTATGGAACTTCCACAGTATCTCTACAATATTTCAACGTGTTTTGAAAATGATAGAGAAAACCCACTGATGATGCCCAACATATCGATTTTGTTTTATTTTTAATGCATAAATGATTCATTTATGTATATTTAGTCTAACCAAGAATTCATCGAGCTGGATCCTTCTCATCTCATAATTGACCTCTATGCATTTTTTTGCATAACATGATGAGATGATATCATAAGAATTTGATTAACGATTACCATATAAGAGCAGGTATTATTCTTGTTTAAACGAAATAATAACGTGTGTTGTAGCTTTCTTTTGCTCAAAGAATTAGTTATTCAACGAGTTTACTTCTGAAAAGTCTCATGTGTATTGTGAATCTCTACAATGTCAGTAAAAATTTGAAAGTCCATTTTTGAGTAATTTAAAAGTTAAATATGAAAGTGTTACTAATATAATTTCCTTGAGTTGCCATTGATTAAGCGCTATTTTGAACACCAACACATTTTAGATAAGAAATTCTATCAAACATGATTTATGAAAGTAATAGAAGCTAATTCAATTAGTTTCGAAAAATATTGTTGATATTTATTTTGATTATCTATCTTTCCTATCATTGCTTGAGAAATTGCCACCTTATCATAAACGTGTATAATTCTTTTATTAGTGTGTCATTGTATCTGAAGTTTTCCATCATGCCCATCAGGATTGTCCAGTCTAACTCAGAAGGCTCCTGGTTCCTTTCACTTCTCTAATAATAAGCATTAGTTTATTTCCATTGAAAGCATAAAAGAACTTGTATGAACGTCAAAACAATAAGCTTCACACTGTCTTGACGTGGGAGCATTATTATTAGATGCTTGCATTACAGGTAACGGTAACGGATTCTTTTAAGATTGTTTATGTTACTGAATGCTAACGAGTTGCTTCACTTTCTTTTTTTATCTTCTGCTTAAGGGTTTATGGTACCATCCTCTTCACTCGAACTTTGATTTTAAAAAATCATACAAAAATGTTTATCTTTGATCAAATGGGTACGTCGTTCGTGTGTTATAACAAATGAATGCCATGTATGTGATTTTAACGTATGAGAAATTGTAATTATTTTGATCTTAAAATGCTGCTAATAGCTGTCTCCCTCATGATATGTTCTCTATCTAAATCAGTTGACTTGCTACATTTAACATGTTACCGGAGAGACAAGGTGCTTTTGACTTTGTTCCCTTTCAGATTAAAATACGACATATTGAATACAGAATGCATATTATTATTCATATGATAAATGGTGCATATAATAATGAATTCATGCTGTTATAGAATATATGTACAACATCAAAACATATATGCTTACCGTATTTACTCTAATAGAAGCCGGGGGGCTCAATTAATTCAGATCGCTCTGACCAGGGTTCTATTAGAGGCCCGGGTTCTATTTAATTACATTGAAAAATGATCACTAAAAAATTAAAAATATGACATCAACCATAGAATTCGTTGAACCTACATAAAAATGCGGGCCTATTGTATGACAGTTTTTGATGTTACTGCTCAGTATACCGTAGTCGAAGTCTTTTTACATTCACTATGCTCATGGCATATTGAGTGGCGGATGTGGAGAGGATTATGAACGATCCATAAGCTAACCCGGTAATTGTAATTTAGTCACAAAAAAAATCAAAGACCCACTCGCTGTACAAAGGAAGAACGGCTACCAGTTGGGAAAATCTCTATATTGGTCTCTATATAAAAGTCTCTATATCTACCGGTATATTGAAAAGCAACTCGAGTCATTCGTCTTCATCTATAATCATCAGCTCGTCCTCTTCTTCGTGTTCTTCATCGATGTCAAGGTCAACTTCCACTTCGCACAAGCACGAGAGGGCATCATGGCATGGATGCCCTGCCTTGAAGCATTCGATGAGGTCATCTTCGCTACCATCCAATCTTCGCTTGTTTCTTTTACTTATCTCCCGTCAAATGAATTTTATTACTGAAAAAATACTTTTTGGTTCACCTACAAGGTCAATTGGATGCTACTGAGTCTCATCCGGGTTCTATCAGAGACCCCGGGTTCTCTTAGAGGCCCGGGTTCTATTAATTCAGATTGCTCTGACCCGGGTTCTATTAATTCAGATTGCTCTGACCCGGGTTCTATTAGAGTAAATACGGTATGTATGGTATTCCTTCGTACGATATACTGTTGTATGCACATATGTTGCATTTTTATGTCAGGAACATACTCTGAAAACTCACGCGTGTTTAGGATGAGTATACGTACATGTACCTATTTTCACAGTATGTTTCTTGGTATGATTCATGCGTATGGCACGACAACGCGTTACATGCTCTTAGTACGTCTCATACTATGTTTCGTATGTCTGTTCCATTCTATGTTTCACATCATGTTTTCACAGCGTGTGCCATATGAGTATGCATACTATTTTCATAATATGATTCATAATATGTAAAGTCACTGTACTATGTAAGTACTATGTATGTTTCATAGTATGCTGCATACGTCTGTTCCATACTATGATTCATACTACCTTTTCACAGTGTGTCTGGTATGAATACGTATATGATTTTTCATGGTATGTTTCATAGTATGATTTTGATGAGTATGATTTAGGGTATGCTTCATACTAAGTTTCATACTATGTTAAGTCATAGTATGAATAATACGTATGCCAGGATATGACCCGACAGAGCGTTACATGTCCATAGTATGTTTCATACTATGTTACATACGTCTGTTTCATGCTATGTTTCATAGTATGATTCATACCAATTTTTTCTGTACAGGAAATGAACTCTCTGCAAAAAAATTGACATGGTATTGCGAAAAATTGAAACCTTGTAATTCTTACATTTAAATGAAGCTGTGTTGTCTAGCAGAATACATGCTGGTCTACAGCATGGAAAAGGCAAACTAATGACAACTAATTAGCATGTTATTCAGTATGTTATGCGTCTTACATCTTGTAACAGGTTCAGCAATATAGAAGAATTGCAGCAGTAATTCTTAGCATCTGCTGAGTTACTGCAGATGCTATAATTGCATGCGAAACTTTCAAAGCCATGTTTAAAAAGTTGCCGATAGTTCTATAAGAGTTGATATAGTTCTATTATAACCGACTTGATTTCAAATAATTTTTCAATTAATGTATAGTCGAGACAAAGAAAATTCAAATTAATATGAGTATTGTTGTCGGATATATGCACTGAAATTCATTTTGTACAGTCGCCCGATACCTGAAATTCTGAACGCAACTGAAGTTATTTGAAGTGCTCGACATTCACACTTCCCATACGATTTACTCATATTTTTGATATTCAGCTTACGATGCATCGGCCCTGATGGATGCAGAAAACACAATGTTAAGACTTATGTTAGTAATGGACAAAAGACCGTTCCAGGACACCATAAAATCAAAAAAATTAGTACTTTTAAAAACGACATAAATTTATGAATTTAGTCCCTTTTTCAGGTTTTTAAGACCTAAATTCATGAATTTAGTCCATTCAAAAAGTACCATTTTTTGAAAAATGGTACTTTTTAAAAACGACATAAATCGGAGCGAAGCTCCTCTGGCTTTAGCGCTTTAGCGCTTTAGCGCTTTAGCGCTTAAGCCGATTCATGAATTTGAACCCTTTTTCAGGTTATGAAGACCTAAATTCATAAATCGGCTAAAGCGCTAAAGCGCTAAAGCCAGAGGAGCTTCGCTCCGATTTGGGTGTTTTTAAAAATACCCAATTTTTCAAATTTTTCAAAATCTCAAATTTGTGATTATGACATTTTTCATTGCTTAAATCATGACCGTTCCAGGACACCGAAAAATCAGAAAAGTTAAGAATCTCAAATTTGTGAATTACAATTTTTACCTTGAAAATCATGACCGTTCTAGGACACCGAAAATTATAAAAGTTAAGAATCTTAAATTTGTGATTATGACATTTTTCAGGTTTTTAAAATATATCATGTAACTAGCGGGTCAACGGAGATGTCTTCCAGGGCTTCGCCGTTAAAAATATTTCTTTAAAAATGGAAGGAACAAAAATGGAAGGAACTTCAGAAATGGATGAAACCTCAAGAATATATCCTTCGTTATCTCAATTAAAAATAAGTGAAATGGTTCTCAATTATTATTAAGATTAGAGCACTATGATAAATTAAGAAGACGCAATTATTACTTAGTCATTCTTCGTTATTGTATGCTCAACATTATTTAAAGTACTAATTGTGTGAACTAGAAGATCATTGTAACTCATAAACTCAAAATTATTCAATGAACCCGTACACTGCCTGATAATTGAAGAGAGACAGAGATTGAAGAGAGAGACAGAGATTGAAGAGAGAGAAACGTCTAGCAGCTTTCCCCTAAAATTATCATGCTATATCTTGTCATTTCAATTTACCCATCGGTAAACTTTTGACATTTCAACTTACGCGTGCGTAAAGTTTTGACATTTCAATTTACCCCTACGTAAATTATTTTCAGAATCTGTTTTCAAAATCTATTTTCAAAATCCATTTGCAAAGTCTATTTTCAAATTCAGTTTTAGAAATCGATTTGCAAAATTCATTTAGCGTTTGCCAAACACATACGGGTAGTAAAGTACTTCCCATTGTGAAGACATGAATAGATTAAGCACATAAGAGTGCATTGACAATAAAAGCAAATGACAATAAAATTCTTCTTCTAAATTTAGAACGCATAGACGGCGACATGCGGGATAGTTGTTATGACAATTTTAAACAATCATTTTAACGATGAAACATATTTTACAAATAAAGTTCATGAAGAAAATTGAAATATATAAAACAATATAGATTAGAATCGGCTAAAGCCAGAGGAGCTTCGCTCCGATAATTATAATATAATCATTTCAAAATCGAATAAGTAGTAAGGAAAGACATCATTAGAGAACAGTTTTAAATCAATACCCCCTCCCTTCTGTCTTCTAGGGGTCCCTTAAGAAATTTTTTTTATTATAAAATGAGCAACATAAATGAGTTTTTTAAATTATATGGAACACAAACGACAACGAATTTCGACCTAAAGAAAATCGCAAATCAATTAGGAATAAAGAATTTTCATGTTCTAATGAGAAACGAATTACAATTCCTAAAAAATAGGCCAACAGGAACCTTCAGTTCCCGGAACAAAGTTCCATCAATAATTGTAAATTTCATAACGAATCTTCACACTTCAGACCAAAACGGCGTACATTGGTCAGCAGGACAAAGAAATATAAACTGTTCAAATTATTATTTTGACTCATACGGACTTCCACCTACGAATGAAGTAACAGAAATACTTGGCAATGGAATTTATAATACGTTTCAAATTCAAAAACCGGGAACTACTTATTGTGGACAATTATGTTTATACGTTTTGTACAAATTACAAAAAGGAGTATCATTTCTAGATATTATGTTAGAGTTAAACAATCTATAACTCAAGCGAAGCTAGCTAAAGCGCCACCTAAAGGTTAAAGCTCTGTTTTCTGTAATTCATTTTGATAAAAACGACCTCTGATATCCTCATTATCTAAATCTTTAATTTCATAAGTAATCGGATAACTTTGATTTATTTTAGAAACTTCAAATATTTCTTTAGTCCAATAGCCAACAAAGCCTTTTTCAAATTTATTCTTATATTTAAATATTCTAACTCTATCTCCAATTTTAAATTTCGGCTTAAGTTTCTGCAAATTCGGATTACTCTCATTCGAATAATTATTCTCGAATATTTTCTTTCGTACTAGATCAGGGTCGTCAGAAGCATTCTTTGGGGTTTCTTCAATACCTGAATGAACTTTATTATTGTACTGCTCTACAATTCCTGGTAATATTTTTAACCATTTCTGATTTCCTTGCTGAGTAAATTTCTTGAAAATTTTATTTTTTAACGTCCGATTGAATCTTTCTATCACTATAGCTTTTCCTGCGTTTTCAGTTGAATAAACAGTTTCAAATAGTGGCTGAACGTTTCGGTTATAAAATTCCGACCCTTTATCAACAAACAATTTCCTTGGCTTTCTATTACTTTCTTTAAAGATTTCTTCAAACGCATATTTAACTGATAGACCACTTTTATTTTTTAAAGGTTTTACCCAAGCGTATCGTGTATATAAATCTATAACTGTCAATGCGTATTTGTAGTCAGACTTTGTCTTAGAACCTTCGGTTCGGTCCCTTTCATTCGGCATATGAATAAGATCAGCACTCCAAATATCATCTTTATTAAATACTTTTACTTTTAATAAATATTTAGGCCTTCTATATTCCTTGTGGATTTCAGATGCATAAACGTCTGAATTATGATTTCGAGCGTTGCTCTCAGACAGCTTTGCTGTCGTTTCATTTAAACCCTGGCCGAATAATATTTTAGCTTGTAAAGCTTTCTTAACAAACATTCTTTCAATTTTTTCTCTAAATGTAGGATTCTGAATACTATCTAATTCTTGAATCATCTTCTTATCAGCTGCATGACGAGAACTTAGATCATGATTTCGATAAGCTAAATCATGCCTGTAAGCGGCGGCATCTACTCTATTTATTGGTTCTTCACCTGGTTTCGGATTATTATTCTCATCTAGTCTTATATCTAATCGAGTTCCTGGCCCAGTATATGAATGACCAGGAAGATGTTTTTCTTTCGAATATTTACTCCAAATAAATCCAGGAAAGTTTTCTAATGTTTTTTGTATGTCACCACCGTAGGTAGTAGCCAAACTTTGTTTGTCGTCGTTACCTTCATAAATTTTACAATTTGAGTTTTTATTTTTGTTTAATAGATAATTCAATAAATCTAAATTAGAAATTTTTAATTTAGTTAAATTTTCGGAATTTGTAGAATTCATTTTAAAAGATAAAAAAAAATTTTAAAAGATAAAAAAAAATTTTAAAAGATAAAACAAAAAAATTGTTTTACCGAAAAGAACCAAAGGTTCTGAGGTTATTACCTTATCATACTAGGACTTAGATATATTCCAGAACCATCTTTAGTTTCTTTAATTTCAATTAAATCATCAACATTGTGGAGAATATTTTTAAGAACTCGTTTTCCTTCATCAACTAATTTTAACTTACTAATAAAATTATCTACTACTCCTTCACCCCTAGCAACTTTCTCTAACTCTCTATTATGTCGTTTTTGTTCTTCTAATGCTGCTTTCTCTGATTTATTTTTATTTACTGCTTGGACAATACCAGCTGTCCCACCTGCAACACTTCCTGCAGCTGCTATGCCTCCTATTATTAGTGGAATTAATGGGAGAATCCCGCCATTCTTTTCTTCTTGTAATTGAATATTCTCTATCATTGGTTTACTTATGTAATACTTTTTTTTATTAATAGTAATAGTTTTAGGGGTATTTTTGTCAACAATATTACGTAATTTTAATTCAACAGTTTTATTATTAATATTACTTTTCGCTTGCGACATTTTTAATAAAAAATTTTAAGTTAAGAATTTAAAGTTATCAAAAAATTTAAATCTATTCTAGTTATGAAAAATTTTTAGTTAAGAATTTTTAAGTTAACAAAAATTTTAATCTATTCTAGTTATGAAAAAAATTTTAATTAACCTATCGGAGCGAAGCTCCTCTGGCTTCAGCCGATCGGACCAAGGGTCCTAAGGTTATTAACCGATCGGAGCAAAGCTCCTCTGGCTTTAGCGCTTTAGCCTATCCTAACCATCTTTCCATTAAGAATTTCAATAGAATATTTTGCATCTTCTAGCAATAAACCATAAGCCATCAATGAAGTTGTGGAATCTTTCTTTTCAATATTAATTGTTACATCACAACCATTTTTAATAATATCTTCTGATTGTGCACTTAAATCGAAGCAGAAAATTGGATATAAATGTCTCCAATCTCCAGGAGTTAATTGTGGTTCAACTCCAAATTCTATACAAAGATTTCTATAAGAATCATATCCTTCCATAAATTGATTATTGGTATCATCGAATCTTAATGGATCAATTGGATATCGAGTTTGATTTAATGAAACTTGTAAACTTCGAATTGTATTAATATGAAAAATATTATTGTTCTTATCAAAACTTGGAGAATTATTTCTTTGAAATGTTAGTAATAAATATCTTGGAGTATTCGCAGTTCTAGTAAAATGCCAGTTAAATCTTTGTTCGGAAAAAGTTACTGAACTAGCAGTTCTCTTTAGAAAATTTACTGGAATTGGTTTGTTAGTATTTAATCTTTTTGCAATAGCTGTTTCAATTTCTAAACTAGGAGTAATATGCTTAATCCACCATTCAAGTCTATCAATTTTTAAATATGCTTTTTTTCCAGTCTTACCAAAAAAGATTAATTCATTATTTGCTGTACGATGAATTATTAATTTAAATTTTAATTGATATGATATTTTATCATAATCTAAATATCCGAATAATGGAGACAATGACCAATTTACTGTCTGTTTACTTTTTTTGTTAAATTCACGTCTTTCTTTATATGCTTCATTATTTGTTTTATTTAAATGTTTTGCAATATTTTCTACATCTTTCGCAATTCCTGCGGCATCTGTTCCAGCGTGAGTTAAATCATCAATAATTATACCATCATTAGTATCAGGAAACCAACCTTCGATTTCATGCTTTTTATTATTTTCACCAATTGTTATAAATCTAAGCATTGTATCAATTACACCTGGGGAATCACTTATTGTTTCTATATTTTGAGTTGCAACATCTAAACGCATTTGTGTAAATAAACTTGGGAAAAAATTATTCTCTAGTGTAATATTATCGGTATCTGGTAATGGTGTTGTAAAATTAGCATCACTATATAAAGAATATTCGCAGTGTAAAAATGAATCAGGTAAATATAAATAACTCTGCTGATTATCAACTTCAAAGATTAAATCTCCTCCAGTGTTTACTCTACTGGAAGATCCGGGATTCATAGCAATTCTTATATAGTCATTCTTTTTTTGATTGTAACTGGTGAACGGAGGATCATCTAATCTAAATTTATTTTCGATAAGCGAAGACATTTTTATAAGAAATAATTTGACTTTTTGTTTTTCTCACAGATAGAAAAAAAATTTTTATTAAATATAATTTTAGAATTTTACTAAATATAATTTTAGAATTTTACTAAATATAATTTTAGAATTTTGCTAGACCAGCTCCGCTATGAATGCCATTACCTCTTATTTCTTCAATTGTTTTTTCATTATGTTTACTATCAGACGGAGCTCCGCTCCTCAAGGTTTCCCCAACAGCAATGTTAGCAATTTTGTTTTTTGTTTCATCTGAAAGTTTTTTTAATTTTTTTAGTTCTTCAGAATCATTCTTGAGTTTACGAATAGCTTCTAGTTGTTTTAATTCGTTTTGTGATTTAACAGCATTTGATATTGCACTAGCTGTACTACCTATAGCAGCTGCTCCTTTTGCAGCAGATGTAATCAAATCTTTATTATTTTTAATTAAATTAACGATACTACCAATACCAGAAAAGATGCCATCCCCTTCTTTTTGGACGGCACCTGCGGTGCCTAGGAACTTTTCTGTTCCGACTGTTTCTCTATTATCATAATGATAAACAGGATTCATACGTGGTTCATGAGAAATTTTTTGATTTGAAGCAAAATGTTTAAGATTGTGTTTATAAATTATAGGCATTTTTTAGGAATAAATTTGACTTTTTGGGAAAAATATAAATACGGGCGAAGCGCGAAGCGCGAAGCCCTGGAAGACATCTCCGTTGACCCATGAACCGATGTCCATTATAAAAAAATGTTTATTTTTTGTTCTTAACTTTTACAGATTGCGTTTTTGGTTTAACTTTATCAGGAACCAAACCTGCATCAATCATTCTTTTTATTCTATGATTTTCTTTCATAATATTTCTTTCTTTTATTAACTCTTCTAATTGTTTAATTCTTTTAAAATTATTAGCTCTAATTTTATCCATTTTTTAAAATTATATACTTTTATATACTTTTATATTTTTAAAATTATATTTATATTTTTGTATTTTTTAAATTATATTTATATTTTTTATGATTCTTATTTTTTATAGGTAAAAAATATTTAAATTAATATTTACAATACTCGTTTAAGATTTACGTTTGTGAATGGACAACAACTTCGAGATAACTTTATTAATTGACTGTTGCACTTTATCTATTGCGTCAAGCAGCGTGTGATGTACTTTAATTTCTCTTCTATTAACTTGCATTTTCTGCTGATTAATCTTCAATGCCGTTTTAAGAGCATTTAACTTAATTTTAAGAACATCTAATTGTCTTTTAACAGAATCTAACTGTTCTTTATTTTCTTTAGAGTTTTCTTGTAAATTTTTCTTTAATTCATTTTCTAAATTGATTTTAAGAGTTTTCATTTTATCAACTTTTTCATTAAGTGAGTTTACTTCATTTATTATTCTATTCATCTTTTTCATTTGTTGAGTAATTTTAGAACTCAATTCATCAACACTTTTTTGGAATGTAGTTTGTAACTGCTTTAAATTTTTTTTAATTCTTTCAGGTAGTTTTTCTATTTCATCTTCTAATTGTTCTTTTAGCATTTTTATCTGATGTTTATTTTTAATGACTGCAGATTTTAAATTTAAAGAAAGTAATATTAAAATTTTTGATTGTTCTGAAATCTTTTTAAAAAGTTTTGCTATATCTGCTTCTAGCTCTCTATCCTTTTTATCAAGTTTTAATAATTTTTCGTTTAATGATTTGTCATTAAGTTTAAGCAACTTTAATTCATTCATCAGTGGAACCATAACATCGTTTATATATTTTTCCTTTAAGTCATTGATTTGTGTATCAACATATTGTTTATTTGTTAACTCTGTATTTTGTTGTGGAAGAATAGAAAGATGCAATGGACCAGATAAAACGTCTCCAGTTTTCATGATATAATTTTCTATCTCTATTTCTAATTCACGATTATTCGGGATATATGCACCTCCACCAACATTTGGTAACATCATTTTTAAACAATAAAAATAAAATTTTTTCTGATTATAAAAAATAAAATTTTTCCTAATAAAAATAAAATTTTTCCTAATAAAAATAAAAAATGGAAATGACTCAAATTTGTCAAGTTTGCAATATGCGTTTTTTAAATCAAACACTATTATATTCTCATATGAAAAACACACCATGTGGTATGCATATGAATCAATTACAACCTAATAATATACAACCTAATAATATTCAACCTAATAATATTCAGAATAATATTCAACCTAATAATAGTATTCAGTATAATAATATTCAATCAGAGCAACCATTACAAAGATTAAAGCATTTATTTATTTCAGATAAAGAACAAAATCTTTATACTGCTAGAATAAATACACCTAGGCAAAATACTGCTAGAATAAATACACCTAGGCAAAATACTGCTAGAATAAATACACCTAAGCAAAATACACCTAGGCAAAATAATAATAATTATTTAGCACAAAATAATAATTTAGCACAAAATAATAATGTAGCACAAAATAATCCTTTTGTTCAAAATAATCCTTTTGTTCAAAATAATCCTTTTGTTCAAAATAATAATGTAGCACAAAATAATTATATTGATAAAAATCAATTTGTTGAAAGTAATAACAAAAAAATATGTTCCGGATGTAATAAAAATATAACATCAAAAAATTTTGCACGTCATTTAAAATTATGCGAACAACCAGAAGAGGTTAAAAAAAATAAAAAAGATAAATTAAAAGATCAGTTATGTCGTAATTGTAATAAATATTTTACAAATCAAGGAATTACTAATCATTATAATTCTTGTATAAGTTCTACAAGACAATGTACAAGTTGTCAAATTACTAAACCTAAGACAGAGTTTTATGATAGTAAATATCAGTGTAAGGATTGTTTAAAAGAAAAAGTTAAATGTAGAGGTTGTCAAAAAATTATATTAAAGAAAAATTTTCAGCGACATGTAACACTATGTCCAAAACTTAATCAACATAATAATCAACATAATAATAATTTATGTCAAAATAATAATTTATGTCAAAATAATAATTTATATTAGTATTTCAACTAAAATAGTTGTATTTCAACTAAAATAGTTGTATTTCAACTAAAATAGTTGTATTTCAACTAAAATAGTTGTATTTCAACTAAAATAATCTTATATATATTAAAATATTATTTTTTATAAAGAATAAAATATTATTTTATTAAAATATTCTTAAGCATTCCGGAAGAGAGGAGAGGTATAAAAATACTTCTTTTGAGTATAGGAACAAAAAGTCCGACACATTCCGGAGGTTCTACAGAGGTTAAAAACACTCATAAGAGTGTAAGAATGCGAGTCCGGAATCAACAAATAATAACTCCTAAATTTTTTATTTAAAAAATAATAAATGAATAAAAGCGAAAATTTGGAAGATTTATATTCACCGGTTATAATTAAAAGTGATAAAAGTAATAAAAGTAATAAAAGTAATCTAAGTCGTCATAAATCTCTTAATGCAATAAACGAAATAATAAATAATTATATGAATAACACTGAGTTTCAAGATACACTAACCCCTCAAGATCCGAATCTAAAAGATATTAATAATATTGTAGATAATCCTATATATAATACTAGATATAATAATAATAATATAGATAAAAATATATATAATAATATAGATAAAAATATATATAATAATATAGATAAAAATACATATAATAAAAGATATTTAGAGACACTACCCCCTAATTCATCTCTTAATAAAAAAATACCACAATCAGATCTTACACGTCTTTGGAATTTTTTAAAATTTCATTGTATAAAAATATTGTTAGCATGTATTTTAATATTTTTTATTTATCATCTTGTTATATGTATTGGAAATCAATGGGGTTACTTTCTAACAGAGGAACAAAAGAGAATAATTTTTTATAACCAAGAAAAAAAAACTTTTAAAGGATGGAAGACTGAGGAAGATAAGATTAAGGATAAAACTAATAATAAAAATATTAAACAAGGTAAAATGTATCAAGAAAATTTACATTTCATTGTTTACGGTAAAACTGGAAGTGGTAAGACTACGTTTATTAAAAAATATATAAACCAATATTATAAGGATGAAACAAAAGTACATATTTTTTGTATGCATACTTCTGAATGGCCAACTTTTACAAACGTCTATAATGATAAACAATTAGATGAGTTACAAGATATGGAAAGTTTTGCTGGTACACCTGAAAATAAATCTTTATTAATTTTAGATGATGTTGCAAGTTTATCAAAACAAAAAAATATGTCAGAAATATTTACAAAAGGAAGACATCAAAATATTCAAATAGTTGTATTAGCTCATAAAGCTTGTGATGTAGATAATAAGATTAGAGAAAACATTCAAACATTTTTTACAACTACACAAAATAATGCAGCATTCTTTAATGATATTAATAAAAATTATAAAATGAATATGCCTTTATCATATTATACACATCATAAATATGGAATAATACGTGTTGACACCATAAGTGAACATATGCAAGTATATGATAAAGATTTAAATATATTAGTAGATACCGAACATGAAATCTATAATAACTCTCAAGATTTTGATATTAGAATATATGCAAATACAAAACATTTATCAAATCAAGTTATAGAACAAATAATTATCTTTTTAGAATCCGAAGCAAAAGTACCATTAAAAATTATTCCTGATACATTTTATTTTTATTTTGATCATTATTTAAATGCAAAATTTGGTATACCAATACCTAAGAGATTACAAGATAATGAAACATTAAACTATTTGAAAATTGCAATCAATGATGTTAGAAACGGATTAAGAAAAGCAACCCCAATAATATCTGATGTTAAATCTACATTTTCTGATGCTAAATCTACATTTGATGAAGCCAAAAAAACATATAATGATATAAAACCATTAATAAATGGTGTAAGTGAAATACTTAATAATTAAACAAATTTATCATAATCAAACCGAAGGTTCTAGGGCTTCGCCCGATTTTGCAGATATATTAGAATTTTTTTTCTCTAAAAATTAAAACAAAAATTTTTTTTTAAAAAAAAAACTAAAACACAAATTTTTTCTTTAAAAAGTAAAAAATGAAAACATTTTATTGTGTCTTATGTAAAAAAAAGTTAAACAAAAAGAAGTTATCAATCTCATCTACAAAGTAAAATGCATTTACAAAATGTAGAACGAGTTGATGAAGGAAATATATTAAAATTAAATAGTTATAAAAACTATCTAGAAACATTGCCTACTGATATAAAAGTTAAAAAAATGTTTGATGATTATTCACATTCGGAATATAAAAAATTTTTTAATAGTGAAGATGAAGCCGTAACAGATATAAAATATTTATTTAGCGATACTGATGAATTTAACGAAATAGATGAATTTGATGAAGCCGTAACAGATATAAAATATTTATTTAATGAATCGGTTGAATCGGTTGAATATAATGAAACCGATAAAACTTTTTCTGATATTCTAACCAACTTTTATAATATATTTAAGAAATCTTTCAAATGTTATATGAATGTAGAAGTACTTTATACAAAAAATGGACCTGATGGAATTCCTGAAGAAATAATACAAGGACATTTTACAAATTCGCAAGAAATTCATAATGTAAATGATATACAACCCATATTTGAATCGATGATACTTAAATTAGAAAATTGTATAATTGAAGCCCAGTTACGTGAATCTGGTTGGAGATTTGTTAAAATAATATCTAAGAAAATAGTAATTGATAAATATAAAAATAATACTGGTGGTAGTTATGTTCCTTTGCCTTTCAGTTCACCACAATTAATCAACATAAAAAATGAAGATGATTATTGTTTTCTGTGGAGTATTATAGCACATTTACATCCTGCAAAATATCATAAAGAAAGACTAAGTCATTACAATAAAGAAGAATACATAAGTGAATTTGATCTTTCTGATGGCTTAGATGAATTTCCATATGATTATAATAGGTTACTAAAGTTTCATAAAAAGAATAAAAATTTAATAGAAGTAAATGTTTTTGAATTAAATGTGAATTATGTTTCTATTGGTAAAATTATTCCACTTTACTCAGATTCAAAAAAATTTTATTTGAATAATAAAAATTTTTGCCAATCAGAAATAGTATATAATGATAGAGGTAATTACATGCATCATAATATTTTTTACCAAGGAAATATAATATGTACTGAAAAATTTGAACTTGTTAAAACACTAACACCAATAATGATTAATCATAATAATTATAAAGGACGTGCTGATGATTATAATTACAAATATTCATCTTTATCTTCAGAATACCAACAAAAATTAGAAAATTTAAATGAAAGTTTACAAAAATGTAAAATAGATTATCAACAACAAACACAAATGTTACTACAAGAATATCACCATAAATATCAAAATAAGATAGAAACAATTCAAAAATTAAATGAAGAAAATAATAAAGAATTAAATGAAGAAAATAATGAAGAAAATGAAACCAAACAAAAAATAAATGAATCTTTAAAAAAATGTCTACAACAATATAAAGAACAATATGATAAAGAATATATTTATCAGCTACAAATATTAAATCAAAATTATTATCAAAATACATTTAATCTTACAAAAGAAATTAATGAAACACATGAAATATATAAAGATGAATTTGTAAAATTAGTACAGTCAAAACAACCAGCACAAGCGAATATATTATATTATCAGGGTCATTTTATATTGTGTAAAGATGTTTCTATATTTACAAAAACTTCAGATAATAAAAATTTTCCTTGTCTTCAATGTATGACAAGTTTTAGAACTTTAGAAGAAATGAATAGACATTTGGAGAATTGTCAACAAAACGAAGCAGTTCAAAATACTTTTCCAAAAGATGATTATTTAGAATATAATAAATGGTATTTTAAAAATAAAGTACCCTTTACTATTTATTGTGATTTTGAAGCATATAATGTTAATATGACACAAAATCGAACGGAAAGTTCCAGGGCTTCACCCGATTCTGAAAATTATAATTCTGAAAATTATAATTCTGAAAATTATAATTCTGAAAAAAGTGCGCCTGGAAAAAGTGCGCCTGGAAAAAGTTCAACTGAACAAAGTAAAGAAAAATATTTATTTGAACAAAAACCATTATGTTGGGGAATGTACATTCATTCGAATTATCCTGAATTATTTAAATCAGAATATTTACAATACTATGGTGAAGACAGTTCAGAAATGTTTACAAAGAAAGTAGAAGAATTACAAGGACGTTTTTCACAATTGCTTGAAACAAATAAACCAATGATACCATTAACGGATGAAGAAAGAAAAGAATTTTATGATGAAATAAATTGTTATTACTGTGGAAAAGGTTTTACAAATAAATATAAAACTGGCAGAGGTAGATATATTGATAAAGTAAAAGATCATGATCATCTAAATGGATTATATAGAGGTGCAGCACATAATTCTTGTAATCTTAATGCTAACAAATTTAAATATAACTTTGTTCCTTTATATTTCTATAATGGTTCTAAATATGATTTCCATCTAGTAATGAAAGATTTATTTTCATCTGAAAAATTACAACAACAAAAAATAAATGTACTATGTAAACAAGAAGAAGAATATTTTTCAATGCAATTAGGTTGTATTAGAATTTTAGATGCATTTAGATTTTTTACTCCTTATTCATTAGATGTTATGGGAAAAACTTTGAAACCTGAACAATGTAAAATATTAAATAAATATAATTTAAAACCTTTAAAAGGAATATTTCCGTATGAGTACATAGCCTGTGGCTCACAGTCGAAGACTGATATAACTGGAGATAAAACCTGTGGTTCACAGTCGAAGACTGATTTCAATTCTGTGAATAAAATTATGGAAGAAAAACAACTTCCTCCAATAAATAAATTTAAATCAACATTAAAACAATCACAATTATCTGAAGAAGATTATGCAGAAGCTGAAAAAAATTGGAGAGAGTTAAATTGTAAAACAATGTATGATTATACAATGAAATATCTACAGATAGATGTATTAATACTAGCTGATCTTTTTGAAAACTTTCGTGATATGTGTTTAGAATATTACGGAATAGATCCATGTTATTGTTATTCTACACCAGGTTTAACATGGCTAGCAGGATTAAAACATACTGGTGTTCAAGCCGATGGCTCTAGGACAAAGTCCGTTAAACTTAAACATTATAAAGAAAATACATATGATAAATTATTATTTTTTGAATCTGGAATTAGAGGTGGTGTTTCATCAGTTTTAGGTAATAGATATGTTAAATGTTATAATAAGAAAGTAAATCCACAAGAATATGGAATAATGAAACCTTTATCTCCAGAAGAAAAAGAAAAAATATTAGAAATTTTTCGAACGAAACGAGAAGGGGTAGAACGTGAAAATGCAATTGATGAATTCATGAGAGAAAACTATTTATTATATTATGATTTTAATAGCTTATATTCTTCTTGCATGATACAAGAATTACCAACAGGTGAAATGACATGGTGTAATAATCGAACCGAAGGTTCTAGGGCTTCGCCCGATCTAGATTATCAAAGAACATATGATGGTGAAAATAATTTTGGTTATGTATATGAAGTTGATTTAGTATATCCTGATTATATAAAAGAAGCAACAAAATATTATCCTTTCTGTCCAGAAAACAAAATTCCCAATATAGAAGATTTTTCAGATTATCAAAAATCTATAATTCCGAAAAAATACAGACCAACAAAAAAACTTATGTTAACACAAGGTAATAAAGGAAAGTATGTTGTTGAAGGAAGAATGCTAGATTGGTATTTAGATCATGGAATGATTCTCACAAAAATACATCGAAAACTAGAGTATAGAAAATCTAAATGGTTAAAAAATTATATAGAGTTCAATATTGAAAAACGTAAAATAGCTAAAAGAAATAAAGATGATTTTGGAAACGTGTTCTTCAAATTAATGAATAATGCATTTTATGGTAAGACTTTAGAAAATGTACGTAATAGACAAAATATTGAAATAGTTTATGATAGAGATAGATTTCAAAATTTAACAAGGAAACCTACATATAAAAGAACTACTAGATTCAGTGATGAACTTTGTGCTGTTCATCTAAGAAGAAGCATTGTAAAACATGATAAGTTTAATTTCATTGGTTTCACTATATTAGAATTAGCTAAACTATTTATGTATAGTTTTATATATGATTATTTAGCGCCTGCTTATGGCAAAAACTATAAATTACACTTTACAGATACCGATTCTATTTTCTTAGAATTAACAGTACCATATGGTTCTTCACTAGATAAAGAAATTAATAAAATAAAAGATATTATTCATCCTTCTGATTTATGTAAAGTAAAAGATGAATTAGAAGGAAATGAAGATTTCATAACAGAAGCTATATTTTTAAAATCTAAATGTTACTGTTATGATACAACTAATAATATTAGGACATCGGAGATGTCTTCCAGGGCTTCGCCCGTTAAAACACATAAAACATTAAAAGGAATTTCAAAGGCATCAGTGGCTAATCAAATAACATTTCAAGATTATAAAAATGCATTATTTAATAATGAAATAAAAACAGCATATAATTATAGACTTAATTCAAAGAAACATAAAATGTATTTAAAAGAAGAACATAAATTAGCATTAGATCCATTTGATGATAAAAGAAAAATTTTACCTGATGGAATAACTACTGAACCTTTTTAATTTTCTAATTTCTATTTTCTAAATTTAAAAATATAACAATATAAAATATTATAAAAATAAAATATTATAAAATAAAATAATAATAAAAAATTATCATATAAAAATGGATAAAGTTAGAGCTGATAATTTTAAAAGAATAAAACAATTAGACGAATTAATAAAACAAAGAAATATTATGAAAGAAAATCATCTTCAACATAGAATGACAAAAGCTGGTATTCAATCTGATATGTTTGATAAATTAAAAATAACTGAAGAAGTAAAAACTGATTATGAAAAAACTGTCGAACCATTTAAAACTCTTGAAAAGGAACTTAATGAAAAACGTGTTGATATAGCGGATCCTGTACTTAAAACACTATTAGATGACTATGGTTTATTAGAGGCAAACATAGATAAAAAATTACCAAAATCTATGTTATTCGAACATTCTACTTTCTTTTTAGATAAAAAATTATTTGCAAGATTTTATCTTGGTGGTAAAGAAATATTTCCACAACCTTTACGAGGATTAATTTTTACTCCAGATAAAAAACCTATTAGTTTAGATAGAAATTTTGTTGATCTTTTAAGAGGAGCAGATTTAAAAAATTATGCTGTAGAAGATCTAATAAAATATAAAACTATATTAGATAGAGTTGGCACAGTAAAAACTCTTAGACGTTATAAACAATTAGAAAATTTATTATCAACGGGAGTTAAAGTAGGGAAAGGTTTATCTGAAAAACAGAAAACAAAAAAACAGAAAACAGAAACAACCATATTTTTACCAGATGATCCACAAGAATTACTAAATAGATTAAATATTTTAATATCTGCAATAAAAGAAGGACATAATTCTAGTTTCAATGAAATTCATGCTATATTGAAAAGACTGTTAGAAAAGAAGATTCTAAATGAAAAGGATTATAAAAGTGTAGCTGAAATATGTTGTTTCTAATTTTTTATAAAAAAATATTTCATAAAAAAATATTTATTTAATTTTTTAGTTTAAAAATGTGTTCAGCAGATTTAGACAAAATTAATAATCATTTACAAAATTTAACAGAGATTTTGGGTTCATCAAAATTTAGTACGACGTTAAAAATTATAACAACTACTTCATCACACACTTGTAATTTAGAACCCATTCTACATTTAGAACAAAATAAAAATTATCAAATTGCATTGACTAGTTTCTCCACATTTAACACTATTCAAAACGTTATCAAAGATGTGAATGATCAATTTAGATATTCTACTGATAAAGGCAAAACATGGAAAATATTAACTTTTCTTCCTGGTTCTTACGAAGTTGAATCAATATCAAATGAAATTAAGAGGCATTTAGGTATACCATTTAAAGATAAGAAACAATTACATTTTGCAGTTGAACCGGCAGTTAATAAATTTTCTCTTACTTTAGACGAAAATCATCAAGTTGATTTTAATCATGATAGATCATTGTCAAAGCTATTAGGATTTAATAAACAAACCTATAGTCAAGGTTATCATTTAGGTGAGAAGATTCCAAAAATAACTGAAATAAATTCAATTGTTGTACATTGTGACATTATTGAAGGAGGATATATAAATGGTAAATTATCAAATTTAATATTCAGTTTTCCAGCTTTTACTGTACCCATTGGTTATAGATTAAATGTATTTCCACAAACATTAATATATTTCCCTATTACAAGAAAAACTATTAACAACATTGGCATTAGAATCACTGATGAAAAAGGACAAGAAATAAATTTTGGAGGTGAAGAGATTATGATAGATCTTTTGGTTCGGGAGGTATAAACTCCCGTTCGGTAGGTATAAACTCCCGTTCGAGAGGTATAAACTCCCACGCGAAGCTAGAGAAGTTTAATTTTCTTCTTCTTCTTTAAAAACAAAAATAAAATAAAAATAAAACTTTTTTATTAAAAAATGAGTGAACTACCTCCATTAAAAAAAAAAAAACTTAAATTTAATCATCATCCAAATTTATCTAATAAAGTTTTGTCAGTTATTTGTGGAAGATCAGGTTGTGGAAAAACGTATCTATTGTTTAAAATTTTAACGACTCCAAATTTTTTGGATTATAACAATCTTATAATTTATACAACAACGGCAGAACAACCCGTCTATCAATTTTTAAAATATGGATTTGAAAATAATCTTAAAAAAACAGCAATTGCTTCATTATTCAAAGAATATGAAAAATCTGAAGATGAAGAAGAAATAAATTTGTGGTGTGAAGAAGCAGCAAAAAATAATCAGTTAGTAGAATCTAATAAAAATAACCATATAAAGATACAATTAATAGATGATAGTGGTAATATGCAAGATCCTAGTAAACTAGATAAAACAATGAAACATTGTGTAATTTTTGATGATTGTGTTAATGATAGAAATCAGTCAGTTCAAAGAAATTATTTCACAAGAGGTAGACATAATAACTGTAGTGTATTTTATTTGACACAAAGTATGTATTCATTAGATGGAAGTGTTATTAGAAAGAATGCAAATATATTTATACTATTTGAAATAAATGCAAGAAACTTAAGTGATTTGTTAAGAGATTTATGTATAAGAGATAAAGATGAATTTAAACAATCGTGTAATAATGCTTGGTCAAAAGATTATGGATTTATCACAATTAATATTGATAAAAAAATTCATGAAAGAGTTATCGAACAATTGTTTACCGAGTAATAAAAATATACAAATATAATGTTTTAATATTTTTTTTTATTATCAGCTTTAATTTTGTCTATTTTTTTAAAATATAATATTTGAATTTTGTGGTAACATTGGTATACAGCAAAAACATTTTACTGAACAAATTATTTTTTTATTGCTTTGTTGTTTAACATCTTTTCGTTTAAAGTTTTCTCGTTTTAAGTTTTCACGTTTAAAATTTTCTCGTTTAAAATTTTCTCGTATTAAGTTTTGTTTAATAAAGTTTTGTCTAATAAAGTTTTTAGCTCTTCTAAAAAAATTTTATCATCACTAAAAGTTTTACCATCACTAGAAATTTTACCATCCTTTTTATTTTTATCATCAACTTTTTCTGTCTGTGATTGAAATGATATTTGATTTACTTCATTAGCTATTTGATCAAATTTTTCAATCTCATCTAACGTAATAACATTATCATCACATACTCTTTGAAAGTAGTAATGTAGTTTATCATATACTTCTTTAATATGTAAATGCTTAGTTTTTAATGATTTTCGTTTCTTAGTTATTAAAGATTTTTCTAACATTGTAGCAAGTGAAGTTGCAAAAACACCCGTACCTGTTAAAGCTGTAGCAACTACTGGAATTACTAAAACACCTGAAGATATAACAATTGTTAAAGCACCTAAACTTATTGTTAAGAATATGCCAATTCCTTGTGTTACATTCTTAACTTTACTCCATCTCTTTCTTAATTTATTATAATGTTCTAATCTTAATAATAATTGGGATTCCTTATCTTTCATATAACGTACTCTATCTTTGTGTTTTTCAATATTTAATTCACTTATTTTTAATTGAGATAACGAAGGATATATTCTTGAGGTTTCATCCATTTCTGAAGTTCCTTCCATTTTTGTTCCTTCCATTTTTAAAGAAATATTTTTAACGGCGAAGCCCTGGAAGACATCTCCGTTGACCCGCTAGTTACATGATATATTTTAAAAACCTGAAAAATGTCATAATCACAAATTTAAGATTCTTAACTTTTATAATTTTCGGTGTCCTAGAACGGTCATGATTTTCAAGGTAAAAATTGTAATTCACAAATTTGAGATTCTTAACTTTTCTGATTTTTCGGTGTCCTGGAACGGTCATGATTTAAGCAATGAAAAATGTCATAATCACAAATTTGAGATTTTGAAAAATTTGAAAAATTGGGTATTTTTAAAAACACCCAAATCGGAGCGAAGCTCCTCTGGCTTTAGCGCTTTAGCGCTTTAGCCGATTTATGAATTTAGGTCTTCATAACCTGAAAAAGGGTTCAAATTCATGAATCGGCTTAAGCGCTAAAGCGCTAAAGCGCTAAAGCCAGAGGAGCTTCGCTCCGATTTATGTCGTTTTTAAAAAGTACCATTTTTCAAAAAATGGTACTTTTTGAATGGACTAAATTCATGAATTTAGGTCTTAAAAACCTGAAAAAGGGACTAAATTCATAAATTTATGTCGTTTTTAAAAGTACTAATTTTTTTGATTTTATGGTGTCCTGGAACGGTCTTTTGTCCATTACTTATGTTATCAGTTACATTGCCATTAAGTTGTCCAAAGTATCCTCGAATAGCTGGTGGTTTTGAAGATTACCCGAAAAGATCAAATCAAGCGATAAGTGATTTTAAATGAACGCACTCTCATCCTACAAACGGTTCTTGCCTTCTATTCAGAAAATTTGATACGCATTCTAAAGACGTGGATGCTGCGAAAAATTTGCCCTATTTTATACCAGATAGGCAGAGAATTTCATAGCTGGCCCTGGAAAATAGACTGCTATGGAATTATCGCTTAAATGATGCAAAGTCCACAAAAATAAAACGTCCGAATCTCGAGACATCTGTTTTGGATCAACATAGTGTGTGAGCGTTGACCTAACTGCCGACAATCTTCTGCCACACGTTGCCAATCACAGACAGTCTTCGTAAAAAAGTGTCGTTGGCCAAGCGGCATTCCAATGCTTGTTTGAAAGAACAAGAGAAGAAAGAGGAAAGAAGCCGACAGATGACCATCAGAAAAAGTTGAAAACAGTTACAGCAGAAAAGGAAAATAACTTTGTGACAATAAATTCGATGCTTCAGAACAGAAAGAAATAAAAGATAGATGCATCGGACAAAAAGAAACACACGAAGTAATGGAAAACATTAATATGATGTAGAACTATCGAGCCGGAGTTGATAATATTGCAGGAAAGCACATTTTGTTCTGCTCGAATTAGATTCATTGGCACACAAGTTTTCGGCCTAAGACCTTCGTCTGTTGCAGAAATAATGTGATCATAAGATTGATTCGGCTACCAATTATTCCAGCAATTTCCTGCAAACAGATATCAAAATTTGATGCTTGTGCAGTCGCCACTGATCGGCTTCAGTTCCTCCATGTGCCGGGAAATTTGGGGTGGACCTATACCGTCAACTCGATGCACTCAGAGACGGAGAGAATTGATGGGAAATATCAGTGCAAACCAAGCAAGAGAACTGCGTCAGGAGCAGGAGGAGTCAATGGAAAGAGAGTATCATACTCAAAGACATCATGCTCAAGGTTTTTATTTACAGAATTGTTGCATTTTTACAAGTTGAGATTTCCACACCGCTGAATTTCTACATCATCCGTTATTTCTCTTTCGATCCGCAATTATTGCTTGCTTTCTTCTGATGAGAACTTCTACTTTCTGTCGATTGCTGATTGGTTCATTTCCTTTTGTTGTGACCTTCCTGTCAGCGCCTGTTATCAACTTGAACGGATCATGTCTTAGATGACATGAAATGGCAAGAATTTTTCTTGCAAAGTTTTTGTTGGTGGTTTAGTTGTAAGGCTAGTGACATTTGGCTATATTTGCTACATGCACATGTATACACTAGTTGATAAGATGGATTCGGTAACAAAATGCCAGTTTTATAATTTAAATAGTTTAGTATTAACAAAATGGCTCCTAAGAAGCAATACATGGGGTAGTAGCGAGCTCATGTAATCAGATATTTGCGATAAATCTTTTGTGAGTCATCAATGACGAAACGTAGTTACTTTCGAAAAATCTGGCTTATTATAAGAAAGCAGTGAGTTGCGGAAATTGCACAAGGCATTTTGAAAAATCAGTTTCTCCCGACAGATATTGGGCGTTGGTCAAGTTTTGATAAGAGCGGTGTTTTACTCTTCATAATTATGAAATATGATGCTATAATTTGCTGGTATTAGTAGGCCTGCGAAAATTTTGTAGAGCTGCGAAAAAAATAGAAAAATCTCTGGCCCGACCACTGGGAGAAACTGCAAAAGACTGCAGCAAGCTAGTTACTCATTATTGACATTTTTTATTTGAAGGAACAACTGAAATGACCTGTTTCCATTTTTGGTTTGAGAAATATTTTGTAAGTGCTTGATTTTTAGTTGCAATTATGATGTAAATTTGTAACAAACGCTTAAGATGACAATTCTTTATAACTAATTTGTTCTACTTTATCCGAATCGTTCACAAAAACTGATGATTTTGTATATTCTGCAATTGCGCCAATTATTTGTCTTGAACCCATGAAATCAATGGATGATATAACGTGATAATTTCATGATCGAGTTAAATTCTTCTTTGCGTTGTGATTTCCGGATGCAAAGTACAATTTCACTAATGTAGCTACTCCATTGTCTTCCTATACAAAAATGTAATTATCTTGGTTCACGGGTATACTCAATCATTGTGCATTCCTTGGTAGGTTTGGAATTTCATTATCTGAGTCCTTGAAATCCTGGAAAAGTTTTGGAATTCTTTATTGAAACTTCTGCATGAACCGTGTTACAACTATAAAGAATATTCCATTATTCACTGCAACGATATTCCCAAAGCAAGACATTGCCACTATGAAAACCAAACCTTCCATTATTTTGATTGTGCAATGTGTGCAGCTTTGCATCTGAGTAAAGTGACTGATTTTGTCTATTAAATCTTACCTGTCGATATTTCTTGTTCACATAGTGAAAGCGCTAAGTTTCAGATAAGACATTTTTCTGTTGTAGGTGAAGACGTAGCTGATGCAGGTCTGGCAGGACCTGCCGCACCCGACGATGGAGGACCGATGGCTGCAGCGGCTGCAGCTGATTGGAACGGGGCTCCCGGCCAAGCAGAAGAACTGACATGGGAGCGGCTCCTGGGTTTGGATGGGTCATTAGTGTTCTTAGAACACGTATTCTGGGTGGTGTCGCTGAATACTCTCTTTATCCTTGTTTTTGCTTTCTGTCCATACCACATTGGTCATTTTGTGATTATGGGAGCGAAAGTTGATGCATGGATCAAAGTTAGTCGATTCGAAATGCTTGTCACTACTTTTCTAGGTTACGTCGTTTTGGCGCTTATTCTCGCCACTTCCCATTGCATTCTTCGGCTGACTAACATGAAAAGGTGAGATATTTTATTGAAACTTGGATTACTTGATAAAATTTAAGATATTTTATTTTTTCGGAGTAGTGAAAATTGAATTGAGTCAGAAAGATGTGGTTGGAGAGCACCTTCTGCATGGTATCCATGTCATGAAAAATGTTTGTTTCGAGAAATCGTAAATTTTCGGAAAAAGAACTTCAGATCAAATTCATGTGACAAACGATTCTTATTGCTTAGTGCTCTTTCTGCGATGATTGCGACAGTCATCAAACATGTGTCCTTGACTTCAACATTGAGTTGTCATTAGGAATTCCTTATTCAGATAGTCGTTGCCCAATGAATACCGTGTATCAGCAAATTTATGTTGGTTCTAAACAGTATCAAAACATGCTATGTTACGTTTGAAATAGAAGGAACCGGCAATGAAATTCTCAGCGATAGCAGTTATTAGAACCACAAATTACAAAGGCGGCTCCATCCGTCAAACGCACCACAAGACCGACATTTAGAATATCCTAACATGGGTAGGCCTAGAAGCAAATGAAAACAGATTGCTCACAGTGGGCCTTCTGCAGACAAGTACTTGAGTAACATGATGTTTAGTGCTTTCTTGACTGTGTGTTACGGAACCAAATATTTTCAAAACCCCAATTGTGGATTGTTGTGACGTGAGTGCGCTTTTCTGAGTGACATCATGTATCCATCAGAGTACTTGGGAGCCACCAATTGCTGACATGAGTTTTGCGACATCATCCATGCATGAATGCTGAAATTAAACACACTGATTATTTATCAAATCTCAACAGATGTAACCGCCATGAGATATGCATCGGCCTGTATGGCCTCATCAGTCGTGGGTAAGTTCGAACCAGAGACGTTGGAACTAGAGGCGAGTGATGAGGTCCAACAGATTGAAACATGTTTCGTAGTGGTTACATCTGCTGAGCCTTGATAAATTTATCAATTACCAGGTTACTTCTGAATTACGACGTAGTATGCATACGTTGTAGGCTACACTGCATCGTCTAAGCTATGTCATTCATTATATGCAGCTGTAGATGTAATAGAATTATCTCTACGAAGTACAGAAGCTTAAAAGAAATTAATGCGGCCATTGAAACTGACAATCATTCATTCATATAAATCAGTCTTTATAGACCTCTCATATCAATTTATAAATGCGGTTGTGGCCTTTTCGAATCGTTTGAGCAATTTCTGACTGAGAGATTCGATTCGAGAAAAATTCGAATCGTTTCGCTTCATCTATCCAAAAATTACTTCGTGTATGTTGTTACCTACCTATTATTTTCTTTTGATTTATGGCCTCTTTTTTTTACTTGAACGTGACATTGCAATAAGCTGCTAGTGAATGCGGTTGAACATTCGGTTGCTAAACAGGAGTTAGTCGAAACAGCTACAGCACGTGCTACCTGTTGTTCAGATCAAGTTATTATCAATTATTATGGATCGATTATTTTTACCGAGTCCGGGTTCGATATGCAAGTGCTGATATAAAACAGTAGTAAATTGCCAATTACAAGCAGGCCCAGTATAAGCACTGCATGCGCTGACGAAACGTGCGTTGTTTATTTAGCATCATTATTGTGCGAAATCACAATTGTTGTTTAATTAGAGCCCTTAGTTGATAAAAAGCAACTTCCGTGAATTGTGCCGACTGGGTAGGCTATATGCATCACAGCATTTTCAGATGGTGAAGTTTTACCGAATTCTTCTGTACTAGTTTTAATCAGTAATGAGGTTTAGACTATCCGTTTGTTTTTGTTTTTTTTTGATTAAGCAAAGGATAGCGAAAAATAGGCCTTAGATACTTAGATACTAAGGAGAGATCCACCTTCTATTCTCATACTCAACCGATGCACGCCGCCACCGATTGTTTCGGCGCGCAGACGCCGCCGCCGATTAAAAATATATCGACGCAGTGGTCTACTTTTTAACGTTGTATCTGCTTAATGAGGCCGTCATAACGGTGAAAATCTGAAATATAAGATCAATTCGCCTCTATTTCTTTTTAGCAGTGCTTGGCTTAAACACTTTATGAAAGAGTCTAAATATTGTCTTCACGACTAGAAGTTGCTATTTCAGCACATTCATATTGTGGTGTGTATGTAAATAATAAGTAAAAAATAACAATAAAATAATAAAAGAAGTAATGAATATGTGATCTAAAACCAATCAGAGCTCTATCAGGCATCATGATGAGTGAAAACGTGGATGCACCCGAAAGATTTCGCCTTCTGATGCTACTGCATTAAAATTATCTTCACTGGTTAGAGTAGACGAAGAGAGATCGTTCTCGATCTATCAGACCATCTTGACTGAGACAAGGCAAATACTGAGTTAGGAAAATATCCAATTATAACCGCAATATTGAGAACTGTGTTGAGTGATTTAGCACCACATTTTTACTTCTTCAATAGTCCGTGAAATAATCGGAAATTGATTGACTCAGATGTAATTGTTTCATACATTGAACTGATGTGTTCGTGAAGTATACACAAATAGTATAGTCTGACTTATACTGTTCTTATTGCTTGAAATAACGTTGATCCAAATCGCAATTAAATTGACAACTGACGTCCACTTGGTTTAAATTTTGCGTACATTGTCAACTAAAAAATATGAAAATAAATGAATGAGCAAAAAGTGAATTTAGTCATTTCTAAGGTTTTTTAATTCGCCTAAATCTGGAAAATAATTCACTTAAAAAATGCCTAACTGATGGAATTATCCACCTAAGATGTCGGTGTCCAGACATAACACTAGATGATGGCATCACAATACTTTGCAGCACTTTGCGTAGGTTCCCATTTTGTCACCCCGCTATTGACTTCACCCCTTTGTTCAATTTAGCTTGAGCTAAAATCGCTGAATGATATATCCATGATTTCTATTGAAAATGTTTGCTAGTAATATGAGAGCGCATTTTTGAATCACATGATAGCACTGTTTTAAAAATTGGTTTATTTGTTGATTCCTCAAAAAGTTTTCAACATTTCTATAAATAGTTGTAGTGATGTCAACGTTGAGGAACTAGTAGGACAAAGTTCTTCGACTTGGGCGAAGTAATCCCTGCTTAGCCATATAGTGCCTAAACTTTAAAAATTAGGTCATTACTCTACAAAATTGCGCCTTTTTGCTTGACCAAGGATCTACGGTTGTCCTGCCCTTTTTCGATTTTATTAGTGCGAGAACAGTGCAGTTGTCTGACTGCAAGAGATATGGTACTTATAATAAACCACTTTTTCATTTTAGTTTCTTCATGTTTTAAATTGAATGCATTCCATGGAATTACGTTTTTCTCATTAGAGCATTTTTATCCATGAGCTACGAACTGGGTACAGTAAGTACAATTTCTTCGTGTGAAACTCAATGGGCACCCGATCAATGATGCGATTTGTTTTTACAAATTAATTACATCAGTACATTATAAACTTCTAAGCGCATTATTTAACTTCTGCTCTCCAGTGTGAGACATGTGCAAGACGATTTCATAATTGAATTAGCTATCACGAGCTGCTACATAGGCTACACTATTTTAAGTCTCAAAATTCATGTTTTTGTCCTTTTCTGTTCCAGGTTGCGTCACGCCTCTGGTTTGGGCTATCTTGTGATCAAAGTTGCTCTGCTGCTGATACTGGAAATCGGAGTCTTCCCGTTATTGTGTGGACTGTGGATTAATGTATGTTCCTTATCCTTGTTCAACACAACCCTTTCCCATCAACGTGAACTGTTTAAGAATGCGACAGTGACATTCTGTTTCGCTCATTGGATCGTTGGTATGCTGTATATATTCTACTTCGCTTGCTTTATTGGTGCAGTTCGTGAAGTACTTCGCAATGGTGTGCTTTGGTTCATGCGCAATTTCAACGACCCCGATTTTAACCCGATTTTGGAAATGGTTCGTCTGCCTCTTATATATCATCTACAGCGCTTCATGAGCGCTTGTGTCTTTCTCGGCACAATCGTCATCACTATGTTGTGGCTTCCGCTGAGAGTTTTGAAAATACAACGCTTGAAAGCCCTACATGTTATCCCATATCAGATAGGACTGGCTCGTGATTCACAGTTTGACTACAGTGTGGAACTTGTACTTTTTCAGTTCATCCTTCCGGCCTTGTTAGAAGGTCGGGTGAAGACTTGGATTCGTCCTGTCATCCTTACTTGGTGTCGAGCAGTTTCTTGGCTGCTGGGTTTGCGATCATATCTTCTTGGAGATGTTCTCCTCCCTCGTGAATATCAACTACCTTACATTCGTCCACCATATTTTACTTCGCGTCTTGTGGGACTCATTATTATTCTCATCGCTTCCCTATTCGCCATGAGTTTAATATTTTTGACTGTGCCAGTGACACTCGGACGACTTGTGTTCAGATTTGGTATTCGGTATCTCATGGACATCGAAGAACCATATCAAATGCATGATTTGTTCACCGCAGCTTTGGGATTTTATTTATCCTATGTCATCATTCTCTTCATTTCAATTTTGCCTCAGTATTTACGTGGACAGCTTATTCGACAGGTGAGTAAGATTATGCAGCCTTTAGAAATCAGTAGTTAATTCAATGAAAAACGGATGTTGCGGGTAATGCTAAGCACTCTGGACTATTGAGATAGCTGTAATAGTTATACTGTACTAGGCTTGCTTCCAAGCTAAATAGTGGATTAAGAAATACAATGCTAGTAAGTTAGCCATCTGATTTTCATCCCTTGCGATGAATGATAAAATGCACATTAATCATGCTGAAGCGATGCGTCTGGCATGACAAGTAGCCCGGTGCAGAGTTGCCAATTGATCTGTATTTGTAGACTTTTCTGTAAATGGTCAGTATTTTTCAATGAGGTCTGTGTTTTTTAATCGTCTTTTATTCTCAGTTGAAAACATAAGCTTTACGTATAAATTATGTCAGATAGAAACAATTTGGAAGCTACGGTTAGTGTTTTTCTGACTCCCAAATCACATAGCACAAAGTGAGTGTATCGCAACAACGAAACAGTAGCATCCTTTTTACTTACAAGAAAAGTGCCATTTTTGCTTTTAATCAAATTTTACAAATTTGTTTATGAAGATATTTGGGCAAATCCAACGAAAGGCATCTAAAAACAGCGGTGCCCCAGGTTGTGCATGTTGAAGCATGCGCTATGCAAGTAAACACAACAGGAATATAGACGTATAGACAGGTTGATTGACCTTATGTTAGGGTTATAGAAAACTGCAATTTTCCATAATTTCCGCAAATCAACCAAAAATTTTGTTGGATGTGGTGGATCGTACAAAAATTCAATAAAAAATAAGGGGAAGGAGCATCAAGATTTATTTTCATATTTTATGAATTGTGACTCATTATGCATTGTGAATTCATCATATTTTGATGAATTTGTGACGAAGTCGAGATGTGTCAATTTCATACACAAGTTATTCCTTGCTATTTGTTGTTTGTCAAGCATTCTAAGAGTAGCATTTGATCGAATCAATAATCCATGTGTTGTCACGACGCTTTGTTATTGACTGTTAGATAATGGGCCACTGTTAGTGGTATAAAATGAAATTTCATCATGTCATGATTATCTAGAGCAGCATCCATTCGACTATAAGAATCAAGAGATATTTTGAAAAGGATGTTATATTTTTTGACCCTCGTAATAAGTATGTACTTTTCCTCGACCAAGAAGTTGACGATGAAATATCTGGATCTTTGCATAGCCTTATAGGATGTTTGGTAGCTTGTCGAGCACTTTCAGGACTCTTGTACGATGTTTTATTGCTCTTCGAATGGCTTTTATCGACGCACTGTAGCAACACCGGTTCATCAGTAGAACAACGGTGCAATTTCAATCTCCAATTTTGTTTATGTCCTTAGAAGATGATGAAGATAAGCCTTTCTTTAGTAGATTTAGATTGACTTTGTAAAATTTGATTCACAGATTGCCCATAAGAAAAATGCGAATCGACTTTGTACTTCTCTCGGCCACTTAGTATGTACTTTTTCGTTTCTTGGAAAACATCATACTTATCGTATTTTTCGTGGTGAATACCAGGATGCTGCTTGACAATTTTAAATCCGCTATTGGATAATTTAAACAACCTTTCAACGTAAATATTACATTTGCAAAAAGTTCAAAAGTTTCAGCATTGATATAAATCAATTTTTCTGCGGGTATTCATCACTCATACCATTCGCATGTTTTGAATCAGGATTTTTAATTACCGATTATTCAAGAGAGGAGGGAAAATGTAATGACAAATGTTTAATGGCTGCATTTGTGGATGTCTTGACGTAGGTTGCTGGTTTTGTGAGTGGTGGAAGGAGTCGAAGAGCATTGATGTTAAACTTAAATTGTTCATTTATCAACAGATGTAATGAATTTCCGTCAACATACATTGACCATCTTCAGACAGCATCAGATTATTTGACAGCAATTGAAGATTAGCATCAAACCCTTGACTCTTTTCACCACTAACAAAATAAATTAAAGGTCATGTACAACATGTTTAACCCTTATACTACGGAAACATTTTTCATCCATTGACTACGGAAAGGTGTACCTTGTTACCCCAGATTTGTTTTCAGCTTAATTTGTCACAGTTTTCCCATTTTAAACAGAACAACAATTTCCAGTGATAAACAAAATCTTCATTTATTAATTTCAACAAGAATAGTGTGGTCCGTGACGTTTATCATCAACAATTGTGACAATTACAGCAAACAACCCGCTGATGATCTTTGCAGACAAAGCTGCCACAACTTGCGCACATTGTACGCGTTTTTCGATCCCTCTTACGGCCACACAATCGACACCGTCCTGATGTTTGAAGCGAAATGACATTGGAAGCCTGCTCTGTAGTACTACCATCCCAAAAACCGAGAGACTTTGCTAACAACACAAGATTCTCCTAAATACCTTGACGAATACATTGAACAATGTAGAGAAACTGTAGGAAAGAATTTAGTTGATTCATTGAAATCTATAACGTCTAATGAGATGAATAATAATGTAGAGGAACTGTAGGAAGGAATTTAGTTGATTCATTGAAATCTGTGAGGTCTAATGAGATGAATGAACAATGTAGATAAACAGTAGGAACGAATTTAGTTGATATATTTTAATAAAACCAATCTCTATCTTTCCTGCCATTTCGAATGCCCTTGCATTGCACCGAAGTCCCCTCAAAATGTCATTCTTGAAATGCCAGGGCATACTAGATGAAAAACTAGTCTTATACTAGTAAGAACACATATTTTATCATCGAGAACATCAAACTTTTGCGAAAGAACGACGGATTTTACTGTATTGCATTTTATTTATTTATGAAAAAATTTCTCGTTATTTACGGAAAGGGGTTAAAACTTACCCCAATATTAAAAAGTATTCAGATTATACAAGGACTAGAAATTTATGAAAGGTCGATCATTCAAAGTTATCGTATAAAATATTTAAACACATGAAATGACGAAGGATAATTGTCTATGCATTAAGAGTTACATACGATGGAATGTGTCTGGGGTAATAAGTTACCCCTTTCCGTTGCATAAAGGTTAAATGAGATATGAAGTATTTTTCCTTCAGCTGGCTTCACGAGCAGCCGAGAAAATCAAACGTTATGGTAGAGGTGTGGTTTGTCTCATTGTTTTGATCGGAGTAATTCCACTTGCCATTGGATTTGCAATGGAGCTCGTGGTACAAATTCCTCTACGAATTCCTCTTGACGAGACTCCAATTTCGAGCTTGTACTCCAGTTGGTTGTTCGGTTTGATGCCAACTAAAATACTGGCATTCTGTCTGTTGATGACTCCACGTGAGTGGGCGGCCAGACAAATTGTCGATCAATTACAAGAAGAGTTATTCGCTGTGAATGGCCAAATGCGCTTAAGCATTGTGCTGCGATGTCTGCGAGTGCCACTGATTTGGCTTGGAATTGGTCTTTGTGGTCCATATGCTTTCTCAAGGTCAATAGCACCGCGAATAGGTGAGTGCATTTAATTTTTAGAGATAAGTTTATGGAATTATCTACCAGCACCATCTTCAGATGGTGAAAGATGTTTTAATCTTTATAGATTGTAATGAAGATTATTATTTTCAATGCACAGAAAATAATTTATCTTCGTCATGTACTTCTCTTGAGCACCATGAATATAAGAATTTCCCCATGAATCACTCACTTTCAATAGTATAGTTACTCGAAGCTATGTTACTTCAATGCAGCTATTGACCTACTAAATCCCAGCTTGTTAAATATTTGTTGTTTATCATGTTTAAACGCTTTGTCGCAAGTGGCAAGCATATCATAACACATGTGTTTTGAAATCTTTGAAGAAATTTGACCCTTTGCCTGTTTTGGAAATAAATGAAAGACATACGTTGATCGATTGATACATGTATTCGAAGTCATGGAAAAATCACACGAGGTCTCTCGTCCGTTTTTACTCAAGTGTGATGCGGAAGTGTTGGACAATCGTTGGCAACGAATGCTGACATGACGTATGGCAAATTACCAAGGCAGTGCCAAGGTGAACACAAATGTCTGCTGAACGCACAAATCAGGTGAGAGTGCTTTGATCGTCAAAGCTTCGACAGTGTTCAGATGTGACGTAAAACGACATCGAAAATATGTTCAATATATTGATGCAGAACACACAGATGGATGATCTATTTGCGTTTGTCTGTGTTTATTTTGTTTGTCTAGAGCGAGCAGTCTTATTCCAGCCATTGTATTCAATGGTAGCAAGCTATAGATATTGATAAGGAGATTCGTCTCCTGTCTGCATGATTGGCCAAGAACACAACATTGCTCATTTGCTCATATTAGTGAAAATACGAACCTCAGCAGTCAGATTGCAGTTCTGTTAAGTGAAAAGTACCAATCTTTGACTTAGCCTTTTTTCTTAGCGATAAATTCGTCAATTTGAAATATTTGTCAAATATTTTACACAGAAATCCTCAAATATATTATTGTCTCTCCACATATGTAATAGAGGTGCGCGTTCGTGTCGTGTTTAGCCTTGTGTGTTCGTGTTTTGACAATTAGAGTCGTGTTTTGTTCTCGTGTTGACAAGAATTCACTGCAAAATTTTAAATCGAGATAGCTTGATGACTTCATCTGTTCTACCTAAGACAAGCTATCTAAGATACATTATTTCACGATGATGAAGGATAAATGAACAATATTGCTTCAATCTACTTACACAGCTAAATTGCAAGATCAATACATGTACATTCTGTGTATAGAATTGGAATCTACAAATACATGGTCAAACCGCGATCATCAGGCGTCTTCTGTGCGGACCCTCAGTAAGTTGATGGACCGAGCATGCTACCCACTACCAGAATTTGAGCAGAACAGTGCACGCCATAGTTGACAACTCAGCCATTTCCGCTATAAGTGTTCATTTTCAACACTGGGGTTTGTCACAAACAATATACGGTGTACCCTGAGTCCAGCATAACTTGACGAGCGACTTCTTATTACTTTTAGATCAGCTACTGGTCTACAGCCATTTGACACTAATAACATAATCTTTAATCTGATATAAATTACTTCGTAATTCCTTATAGCAGGTGTAGTCCCCTCCCTTGAACTATTGTTTTGCATTGAAAAATATATTTCTGCATTACTCGCAAGATAAATTTCGCGTCAGTCGCAGGCGGTTTGGATTTCGTGTTTGTGTCGTGTCGTGTTGAGGACAAATTTCCGACGACTGTACACCTCTAATATACTCGCATAATATTCTCATCTCAAATATGCTGTAAACAACTTCCTGGTTTGTGGTGCATGGGTGGGACATTGAAGTCATAATTGCATCCATCAAATGCTGATGTGGAAAGCATCATGAGGCTATCCTGAACAGAAATAATAGTACTTGTCAGACCATGCTAAGAATGATCACCGCAATTCTTTGACGATCAATGATTTTCAACTAAATTCATACGCCTGATCTCACGAACAGGCATGAAATAGGATCGAGGTCCTCTCTTATGATTTAATGTCTCGTTTACAGTTCGGCAACCAGAGAAACGAGACCGCTAATGAGACTTTCACAGATTGATGTACGCTCAATGCCTACTACGAATCTGCGCGCCAGCCAAGTTCTAAGTGGTTCCTCTTACTGTCAGACACGATCAAAGAAAAACACATGTTAATCCAATGAGACACAGGTTGAAGCTTTGGGCAAAAATGAGATTTTCTGTTTTTTGTCATGTCAACTGAAAAGTGCTTATTCTAGAGTCACAATTTTTGTCATGGAATCTCATCATGTTCATGAGCATTTATCTCTGAAGCTACACACAATCAGGTATTGAATACACCACTTTATTCTAGAAAATCAACAATATATTGCGTTGTGTCTGTTTTCTACAATTTACATGTCCAGTCCGTCGTTCAGCAGATCATTACAAACATTTGAATGTTCATATCACAGCTACATACATACCTGTACAATCTCATTATGACATAGATTTCATAACATACACTTCCACAACTAACTGCCGCAAACATAGCATTATAGTTTTCCATAGAACTCAACATTCTCAACATACTCCCGCCCGTTGAGTCGTACTCAACCAAAAAGTTCAATTGCATTCTAGTGGGTACAACTGACTTGTATTTCGCCGGCACACTTTTCCCTGAGAAAGGACCTCTGCGAATCTCGGAAAATTGCCCTTCCCTTGATACACCTCGAGAACTTGGCCAAGAGGCCACAAAGCACGATTCTTTGCAGTCATATTTTTCGGATCTACTAAAACAATATCTCCGACCTTAGGGATTCCTTGTCCTGTACTGCGTTTTTTGTTCCAGGACCGTAGCTCCATCAAATATTCACTTTTCCATCTCAACCACAACTGAGACAAAAGGTGTTTTCTCTGCTTGTATCCATTTCGTAACTGATCAGCACTCTCAGTAGTTTCTTCTAGACAAGAACCAATGAAAAAATCGATAGGACGAAGAGGTTTCATATCATTTACCTCATCTGAAATGTAAGTCAAAGGACGTTTATTGATCGAAGCTTCAATTTCACATATCACTGTCTGCAATGTCTCCAGTTTTACCCTTTGATTACCGAGAACGCGTCTCAATGATCGCTTTACGCTTCTTATAATCCTTTCCCACATTCCTCCCCAATGAGGACTATATTCAGGCAAGTATTTCCATTCTAATTTATCTTTCAGGTTTTCTTTTGCAGCCCTAAAGGTGGTAAAATTGTCAGATAGCATGGTTTTCGGTGTCTCAAACCGTGCCTGAAATCGCCGAAAAGACAATATAAAGTCATCAAGATTTTGACTTAGGCATAGTTCCAGATGAACAGCTCGAACAACTGTACATGTGAAAACCAATACGTAAACTTTAGTGTCCTTTTTCAAATATAATGGTCCTGTGAAGTCGCATCCAGTTATTTCAAATGGTCTGGTTTGATTCAACCGATAATCACATAACGGAGCCTCTTGTTGTAAATATGATTTACAGTCATGTCGACGGCATACTAAGCAAGACCGAATTGCACTTCTTACAACTCTTCTTCCCCTGGTAATCCAGTAATCAGATCGCGATTCGGTAAGCGTGGAAGCCACTCCACTGTGGCACAAATAAATGTGAATATCAAGAATTATCAGTTTAGTCAAGTGAGAATCACCAGGCAAAACAATGAGTTCATCAAAATCAATTCGCCCCACAGAAAAAAGACAACCATCGCGAAATAGCAAAAATTTTTCAAAGGGCTGTCACTTGCAACAGGTCTGTCCTTTTTTAAACATGCTATTTCTTGGGAGAAATGCTTCAATTGCTCCATTTTTATCAATTCTGTCTTCGCTTCTTGATAATCTCCGGAAGTATTGTTTTGTACAGTTATTTGATTTGTTTTCATATGAAGCAATCATTTGAATTTATTAATTGCTTTACGGACAAAGGCAAAAACATTGACAGCCTTTTGCAAAGAACTGTACCTTGAAATGTCAAAAACATTTTTCCTTGTAGTGCACGATAAACTAACAACATCCTTCTTCATTTCTTGGACTTCTTCATTTCCCCTATGGTTCTCTGCTGCATTTTCCTTTGATGGCCATTGTGAAAGATCATTCAGCCAAACTGGTCCATGAAACCAAGTCATTTTATTCCACTTAAGAAAAGACACATTTCTTATAGCTTGATCGGCAGGATTATGAATACCTGAGCAGTGATTCCAGCAGGAGGGTGGGACAATATCTTGAATATCTTGAACTCTGTTTCCCACAAATTGCTTAAATCGTGAAGAGGGACTTCGAATCCAGCTCAAGGCAATAGTTGAATCAGTCCAACAACATATATGTGTACTTTCAAATTTAAGTGAGTCCAGTACAGTTTAGGAGTTTCATGCCGAGATGGCAGGCAAGGAGCTCCAACCGGGGAAGTGTTATCCTTTTTACAGGAGATAGCCGAGATTTCGCAATGACAAGAGTCGAAGACATAGAATTATTCAATGACAAAACTTGCATGTAGATGCATACTGCGTATGCTTGTTCACTGGCATGACAAAATACATGCAGCACAGATTGTGAAATTCCAACATTTTTGTCATAATAACATCGGGATATAGAAATTTTACTGCAATCAGAAAGGGATGAAACCAGCTCAAGAAAATCTTTTGTATCTTCCGATGAGATAGGAGCATCCCATTCGTAACCCTTCAACCATAATGTTTTCATGAAAAGTTTCAATGACACCAGAATAGGGGACACAAAGCCAAAGGGATCAAATATTTTAGCCGTATATGATAATATCATACGTTTTGTGAGTATAGTGGCATTCAATCCAAGAAGTGGAATTGACACTTCAAGTTCATCAGTATCTAAATTCCACGGAATTCCCAAAATCTTTGTCATTCCCTTATGTTTCATTTCAATACCGTGCTCCTTATTCAGTTGATGAGCAAGATCATCAGAACTTGTAGTTCATTTTGTCAAATGCATACAAGCCGATTTCATTATGACAGCTGCTTTTACGATTTCTGATGTACAATCATTTACAGAGGCAGATCCAGAAATAAGATCATCAACATAGAAGCTTTTTGACATTTTGTCAGCGATGCTATTCTTGCAATTTAGTAGATGATATCTTATGGTGGCATTGGGCAAAAACGGTGCACAAGTAATTCCAAAACACACTCGCTTAAACCTGTATGTATCATCATTCCATAAGAATCTGAGATAATCTCGCTCGTTTTCCTTCAATAATAGCTGAAGAAATGCTTTCGTGATATCTCCCGTGTAAGGTATCGCATAGAATCTAAATCGGAGTAGCAATTGAATCAGTTGAGGCAACAGTGAAGGACCAGCATCAAGCAAGTCATTCAAGGAGACATTATTTCTGTCCTTAACACTTCCATCAAATACAGGTCTTACTTTTGTTGATTCATTATTTTTCTTTATGACAGCATGATGATGAGGAAGATAAAATACACTGCCTTCTTTCATGAGTTCAGTTTCTGGAACCTTCTCAATAATGTCCATTTCTCTGTATTCTTCGAAAACCTTAGTATAGTCTTTCATCAAATTTGGATTTTTCTCAAGTCGCTTTTTCAAGGTTAGAATCAAGAGTAATTTCAGTATTTTTCCACATCAAAGGTACCACATATCTACCATCTTCATGTCGCTCAATGTTGCCGTGGAATGTTTCAAGAAGTGGGGAAGTGTCAATTTCATTCTGATTCATGTTCATGGTTTCCAATTCCCAGAATTTCGAAACGTCAACCGTGAATAAGGCCCTCGTCGTTGATAACGAAGATAACGAATTTGATAGTTCGCGATTTGAAATGGGACCTTGGAAAACCCATCCGAACTTCGTTTCTGAGGCCACAAGCCCATGTGAAGTGGAAAACATATTCGAAGTGAAAATCTTCCACTTCTGGTCTGCACCAAGAACAATATCAATTGGTTTTTTGTCACTATGCAGCGAAGTCTGAATGTCATCTGCCAAAATAAAGCCTCTCTCTTCCAATTCATCAATCCATGGACCATTGGGAATCATTTCCAAAGGAGAACACAGTTGAGGAGTAGAAAGTAATTTGAAAGAACTCATATAATCATCGGTTCTTGAGATGAGATTCACAGTTACAAGATCAAGATTGCACGTCGTGGAATTCTCACCAAAACCTTCTATTTGCAATGACTCGGAACCAAGCTTTCTGGCTTTGATCGAATTTGCTAGAGATGTGCGAATATAAGATCGTTGACTTCCACCATCAATTAAAAGTCGAGCTTGAATATGTTTTGACGAAATCCCTTCAATATACACTGAAGCCGTCTGCAATAGAACTTTCGGAGAACATGTACGCGATGACATTGATGAAGACGTTGTTACTGTGTCAGGAGTAGCAGCTAGAGTTTCACATATAGAACATGATGTCTTGCACCGCATCTTTCACACTTCTTACCAATGTTGCAGTCCTTAGAAATATGGCCACGTCGCAAACATAAATAACATGCATTTGATGTTCTCACGGAATCTCTTCTTTGCTTGATATTCATCGAAGACACCCTGTAACAATTTTCGGATTTGTGAAGAAGGGAACAGAAAGTGCATTTGACTTTGTAATCTTCATTTGATGTATAGAAGTTCGCAGTAAAATTTCGATCCATTTCTTTGAAGGACTGCTGCTGATGTCTTGGTTGGAAAGTTTGTCTGTAGTCATCTCTGAAATTGTTTGTCTTCTTCACGTCATCACCTGAAGTCAAGCTTCGATTATGTGCAAACAAGTACTGATCAGCTAATTTTGCCACCTCATCCAAACCTGAAGGAGATCTTTCCTTCAAAAATACAGCTAAACTAGGAGAGCAGGATGAAATGAATTGCTCTAGGGTAAATAAGTCACAAACAGCTGAAAAGTCATGACTTGTATTCGAAAGGTCAATCCAACGACTCAAGTAGTTACGAAGGCGTGTTATAAATTGTTCCGGACTTTCTCCCTGTTCTGGTTTGCTATTTCTGAATCGATGTCTGAAACCTGATTCGGTCAACTCATATCGCTTCAATAGCGCTTCTTTCAGACGATCATAATTAGAAGCCACTTCTTCAGATAATCTCGAATATACATCCAAAGCTCTGCCAATTAATAAAGCACTCAGTGATGTGGACCACTTGGATTTTTCCCAATTGTTACAGTGTGCAAATCGTTCGAATCGGTTCAAATAACTGTCAAGATCGTCTTTGTGATCAACAAACGTGGGCAGTTTGGGAGAGTTGCTTTTAGTAATTACAACATCAGAAGAAGCATTACTAGAGTTTGATTCTCTCACCATCAGTTCAAGTCTCTTCATTTCTATCTCATGATCACGCTCTTTTTGCTTCTCTTCGCGCTCCTTTTCTTTCTCTTCGAATTCTTTTTGTTTCTCTTCGCGCACTCTAGCACGGTTCTCTCGTTCAATACTCTTGTTGTTCGTTAATGAATAATCTCAATTATTCACCTTCGAGTCCCAATCTCACACCAATCTCAAATATCTGTTCCATTTTCTTAATGCAAAACACAGTTCCTCACAATGAAATCAATTGTCAGTCACCAGCAATTATCCAGAATCCTGGTCACGGCACCAATTTTATATTGAATACACCACTTTATTCTAGAAAATCAACAATATATTGCGTTGTGTCTGTTTTCTACAATTTACATGTCCAGTCCGTCGTTCAGCAGATCATTACAAACATTTGAATGTTCATATCACAGCTACATACATACCTGTACAATCTCATTATGACATAGATTTCATAACATACACTTCCACAACTAACTGCCGCAAACATAGCATTATAGTTTTCCATAGAACTCAACATTCTCAACATCAGGTTAGGAAAGTCTCCTACTGTTTCAAACAGAAACATGTTGTTCCACCTTATCCACAATGAACCACATTCTCGCATACGGCGCCCATTAGAAGCATAATAATGTTGTACACACATGATAGAAAAATGACTTGAATACATGCGTATACAGTATAATCCCGTTATAACGTACACTCTTGGGAATGATAAAAATGTCCGTTATATCCGATGTACGTTATATCAAGGGTAAGGCACTTTTCCATTTATAACCATATAGGACTACTCTTATATCATCGCTTTTCACATTTTCTGAATAAAGCAAGTTATTTGGTATTATGACTTTTTATAATTATGATTAGAAAATGCATGTTGATAGCATGCAAAAGTCAATTACAACTCACTTGCATCCAAAGTTACCAATAGAACTTGCTGATGTTACTTTGCATTCTGCATTCAGAGTGGTTTGACGAAGGTAGTCATAAGAGCTTGTTTTTTAAGTGGTAAATTATGTATGCCTTCATGATTGTCTGCGGCTGACTTTCCTATTGCAAAAATAAGGAGTTTCTCAGATCCCCCATATTTACGCCAACCATGAGAGTCAAAAGTTGTTTGCTGTTGGTGAAGGTTTTACTTGGATGTAATTGAATAGAATATGGTAGTCTCATCTGCCTTAAACAAATCACATGGCTAATAGAATCGCAGGCAACACTTATACATCGAAATATTATTGAGAATATTTACAACTGTCAGGAATTGAGATAAACAGAAGTGAATTTGTCCGTTATTTTTTCATGGGAGTTAAATTTCTGTCCGTTATATCCAATTGTACGCTATAGTCGTGTTCGTTATAACCGGAGTACTTTATTATTATTCAGATAGGATATTTTGCCGGGAATATTTTGTGTGTACGTTATAACCGAATGTACGCTATATCCCGTATACGTTACAGCGGGATTATACTGTATATCATGCCGAAAATTATGGCTCCAGACTCAGGACTTTTCATTTTACAAGAAAATACATGGAAAATTTCATTTCTGACAAAAACTAACTTTTAAGTCTGGACATCTCTCTGTTGAATTACTTACTGTATTTTGTTAGGGTGGTATGGAAGGCACCGGATAAATACGAATTATGATTAAAACTCTATTGACAGAAACATTACCCATATTGATATAATGAGAAACGAGGACTCACTACAAATTCTGGAAATGCTTGATTTATATTACATTCAATACCGCTGTAAAATTTCGTGTGCTTGCGCAAAAAATGAAACCTTGTCGTGTAGCAATCCTGCAACAAAGCTTGAGGCGTATACCATAGCGTCTGCATGTAAGAAGACCCGTGAAGTGGCTGACACCCGCCCCGTATCAGCACAAAACGCTGTGATTGACGCTGGAAGAGTCAGCTCACAATAGATTTTCCCGCAGCAAAGTGGTTAAGAATAACTGATCCCCGATCCCATTAAATACCGAGAACCACTGATCTAAATATAGGTGATATTTAGTCCGCTTCCCATGTATAAATTATCATAATGTAGTGAAGAGGCATTGGTTGTTTATTTTTGATGTATTTATCCGAATCATGTGATAAAAAAAGCAAAAACAAAGCAAACTACAAGAACTCAGCATAGATCTGAACTACTCAATTTCAAAATTCATTATCTGATGAAATTGATCGTAGAATGAAACACATTTAAAAGTGAAAACATTGATGTTCGCTTGGTAAGAAAAACCAATACAATCCGTCAGTACCTGAACAAATCCAAAAAACAGACAGATTGTACTCTGGTCGGAATAGATATACTACTACAGTAGAATTCGCATATATCGGCGCCTCAAGGGACAGACGAAAACCGCCGATATATGCGAACTCCCTGAATTTTGAAGTTTTGTGAAATCTACACGAGCTCTGAGATCATGCCATGCATCATACAATGCATATACGTGTATTGACTCATGAATTATTGCGTTGCTATACTTAAATACATATATTGACTTGTTGTCCAACATGTACAGTACATGTACATGTAATTGTGTCTATGTATTCAATAGATATCTAAAAATTGTGCCTTTCTGAACAATGCAATCATCACGCCGAATTAAAGACTAATTATGTGAGAATTATCAGTGAGATGCAGTGGCAAGCCTACTTATCTCTCCTCGGCTGCTAGATTCTACAATTTTGATCAAACCCCAAACATGATCGAGATGGATTGTAGAAGATCTAAATTTTCGCATGCCACTAGAATAGTTAGAATCGGATAGTCCAAACAGAATCTACAGCCATCCGCGTCCACATATACTGTCATTCTAGTGACTCTTCTAGGCAAAACACATCGCTTGAGGATTTCCAGGAAATCCGCCGTTATAAACGAATTTTTTCTGTCAGGGACAGCGAAAATGCGCCGATATAGGCGAATCGCCGATATAGCCGAAGCCGATATAAGCGAACTCGATTATATGGAAAAGATAGGAAATTTTGCCGGGACAAAAAAAACTGCCGATATAGACGAACCGCCGATATATGCGAATTCTACTGTACTACTCTAAGTGGTTGCACCTCAAAAAACCGGTTTGTATTTTTTAAAAAAGTAAATAATTTACCAAATAACGTATAATGTTCGTTGGAATTTCTACATTGAAAGTACGATCAAATTTCTTCACGCAAGAGTAAAAGAACATTTGACCAACAACTCCAGCTCTGTCTACAAACATCTACTTTCTTGCAATACCATCGATATTTCAGTCAAAATTCTTACATATGACAAAGACAGCTGCAATATCAGAATACGAGAGGCACTTAACATCAAAAAACTAAAACCAAAGATCAACAATAAAGACGAGCAAGATGCCTTCTCTGAATTTGTTTATAAAAGTTATAACCATTTTTCAGTATTTATCCATTGTTCCTAAGTCACCATACCGCTATGCTCCATTTTTGTAGAAATTCAGACATAACATATTGTCACTTTATCGCTATGGCACATTTGGTTAATGTTATCATTATCGTCTATCTCTCTAGGTTATTAAATACTTTCAGTCTCCTACAGAATCATAGAAATAATGTAGCATAAATTTTGAATAATTTCCAACGTACATGTATTGATTCTCTGCTTCTGATGATGGCCTAAGAGGAGGCCGAAATTAATAAAGCATTGTAAAATACTTACCATCTTCTATACTTGGTTTCCCAACTAATTTTATCATAATGTATTTTGTCGACGACCATTTCGATGCATACCATTTTAAATGTATGTGCTTCCAAAATGCGTTGTGATGCCTTATCTTAATTTTCTAACATTGAGCGAAATTTGATCGATGTTTTAAATCAATGACATTAAACTGTAACTCAAGCTTGCTTTTTTGTTTGATTTACAGTATAATTTATAATCTTGCTAACCGAAACATAGCTTATTAGGGTCACTAAACGAAGTTGATGAATCATCATGTGTTATGTTGAGGAATGGTAACGCTATATGTCTCTAAACAAATCGAAGAGGGATAGCGAAGTCATGTGTTCTTTATAACAATTAGGTGTCTTCCTTTAAATATTTCTGCTCTCCATTACGGTATTTACAAAAAAATATCTGACATAAATACATTCACTACATCCACATTGATATTTTCAGGAATGGATGAAAACTTGGCTCTCCGTCGAATTTATCCGTTTACTTGGATATTTTTCCTTGTGTTCATGGTTCTGAAGTTTCAAATCGGACAGTTCTACAGGTTTTACGAGCGAGTGAAAAACGACAGGTGAGACTAACTAAACTAATACCATAACTACACCGTAGCACTATATGATATGCATGCGTAATTTCTTTCCAAATTACTAAACACTCGTCGATCGTGAAACCGTCATTATTGAATTGTATATTCCAAGAAACAAAGCTGCTTTATATGGGTCTGATGTTTCCCTCCATTTGCAGGTATCTCGTGGGCCAACGTCTCGTTAATTATGAAGGGCGTTAAATGAATGAAACGACAAGTTCACAGAATTGTATGGATATTGACCAATTTTGGAACTTAACATTCTTCGCGATGCGCTGAAAAAGTGCATCAGAAAACCAAAAGGGACTTAATTATGACACGGAAGTAAAGTGAATATGGACTTGAATTCCGAGAGATCAGTACTACGGGCATTTCATATACTTTCATGTCAAGTACCACAGTATTGTGCTCTACACAATGCTTCAAAACGTATCATAATCAACTCGAAATACCTGTGTTTTGGAGGAAATCATTGTAAAAATCATAATCCAACTTATTTGAAATACTTGAACCTTGTAGATTGCAATCTATGTGATGGTTGTATTGAAGCTATTTTTTGTATGTCTTTATGTGAATGGAGCTGCATACGTTAATGAAGATCACACCTGCAGTGTTTGTTTTTTTTGTTTTAACAGTGAAGAGATAAAAAATCATGCACATAGTTCTCTAACATTTACTTCTCAACTGAATGTAGCAGTGTCTTCGATGCACCAATCCATCAAAACATTTCAATACAATCTCAGCTTCATTTTTGATAGCTTGCTTGAAACTATGTTTTAAAACATACCATTCAAAGTTCATTGCGTCTGAGGTAAACAAGCTTGGATAAGTTAAGTAACAGATCACATCAATGTCACTAGCACTCCTCGTTCCTAGAGGAAAACTTGATCAAAACCGAACAAATTCGTGGTCCTATCAGAATATTTTTCATTGGATGTAATAATTTACTATCTGTCGTGATTGCTTTTCTGTGATAGGATTATCATCCTGCGATCGTGAGCAGCGACGGTTGGTACAATTGTCATCACTCTCAATAGTTCGCATATTGCCAACGAAAATTCGATCGTGCCATTAATTTGCAAAATGCCGCGTCCGCAATTGACCGATTTGCAGCTATGTTTCTCTTTTTAAGAAAATGCGACCTCGAAATGCTCCAAAAATTTTCCTCAGTTTTTCAATTATGTTACGGTACCGAAGAACATGCAATCCTGCATTTGCGCTACCCGAGACTATAAATTTATTAAATATTTATAAACTTGTTAATTTATGTTTTATTTATAAGCGCTTATTTTGACAGGAATTTAATAAACCTAACAAAATTTATAAGGACTTTATAAATTGCTTGTAAAATATAGTTTTGGATTTATTAAATTGTTTATAAATTTATAAAACGCTTAGATACTAAAGTTTATAATTATCTTTTAAATAATTTATTGAATATTATGCAAGGACTTACAAGGATTTAGTAAATTTGATAATTTTGAAAGACTCGGGTATAGATTAAGAAATGGTGAAAACGCGTATATATGTGAGGAATTCAGGCAGGAAACATCACATTCCAGTTAACACTAGAACGCCTGGACCGGTCACCCCCTCGAAAGCCGATACCGGTCATGCATGACCGGGCCATCAATAAACAAGGTTTATCCTATCTGAACCTGAGATATTGAATACAAACTATACGTGGGCACTCTAGGATTAATTTATACATAAAGAAAAAACAATACGTTTAGTTTCAACAGACTGTATTAGCAAAAATCTGGAAAAAAACTCAACTCTGGAAAGTTCATGAGTCACCTGCAGATTGACATTGATCACAGTTCAATTTGCAAACGATGATTTTCAGGCCATGCTTTTCACAGAAAGCTTTGTCACAATCATCACAAAAATTGTATGTTTTGTTTTCACACGAAGAAAAAGAACACGTGACTCGTTTTTGCTTGTTTTTGACAGTCTCTTTTGACGCCTCAGCCTTGCGCTTGCGCTTTGAACGCATCGGCTCGCACAATTGCTTTGACAACGCGTGCAAAAACCTTTTCATTGGCACAGGAGTAACTGCCTCACAATACAGAACATGAGCATTGATTGCTGCTTTGTTGAGCAAATTGTAAAATACACAAACAGGCCATCGGCGAGTAGCCGCTTTCGTACTGTAGATGCGGAGCATCTGATCGAGCGTATCCACACCTGTTTCTGTTTGATTGTAATCAACAACAATCTAAGGCTTTTCTTTTCACTTTCAGCAACAATCTTTGGTGAGCAGTGCAGCGTTGATAGCAACGACACCGATTTTGTTGCTTTGCACTGATACCCGAGTAAAAAAAATATGCTACGCTTAATAGGTAGTTTAGTAAGCACCATAGATAAACTGCCAAGTTTTATAATAACTGCCTAGTATGGCGCTGCGTAGGCTATCCATGTTTTGCTTAGTAAGCACCATAGATAAACTGCCAAGTTTTATAATAATTGCCTAGTGTGGTGCTGTGTAGGCAACCAATGTTCTGCCTAGTAAGCACCATAGATAAACTGCCAAGTTTTATGATAATTGCCTAGTATGGTGCTGCGTAGGCTGTCAATGTTCTGCCTAACATAAACACTATAAATAAACTGCGAAGTTTAATATTAATTGCTTAGAATGGGACTGTTAGACCCAGCAAGCTGTGTGTTAAATATGACAACATCATGAGATCAGTGCGCTTCCCGCAGTTGCTGCCGATGAAATTTACAAAACAATTAATAATGAAACTTTTCATGTATTAACATAGCAACAGCTAGGACTCATACACAATATACAAAAGGATAGTGGAAAAAATCATTCACATCAGATAAGAGCATGCATTCAGTTGTTCCAATTCTACGATGCGCTGAAATAAATAACTAGATAAAAGTAAACATTCATAGAAAAGGTAAGAGAAACATACTTCCTTAATTTGAGGAAAGCCCGAAAGCGAGAGATGTTGTCGACTTCCAATTTACTTTGTTTTTGCGAGGCCTTTCATCACTACAAGAAGCTGTCTTCGGCTATCTTAGCCTCCTAGTGACTGAAAGGCCTCGCTAAAGAATAAAAATTAGAAGTCGAATGCATGGACTTTCCTCAAATTTGGATAAAAATGTCTGGCCCTCTAAGTCTCTTCAGTGAAATACTTCCTTAAGTTTAAGAAAGCAGTTCCAAAGTCTTTTAAAGGACCCCAAGCTGCATTACTTATAGCAGTTTCGCCGTCGTCGTGGACAGTCTAGCAAGGTTTTCGTCTGGTCTAACAAATGACTCAACGCATGTAGAGAACATATTTTCACAACTTCATCAAAATTCTGATCAAAAGTTTTTGAAAAATATATAACAATTTTCAATATTAATAATTACAATAATGTCTACTCTATCATCTCACAGGAAAGCAAAATATCGACGGCACGACACATAAATATAGGAAGAGGGTGTCTGCCTCGATATATTTGTTTGAATAAAATTTGGATATGTAAAGACAAAGGAGAGAAGGTAGGGTACTGCAAAAGATTATGCTCCTACGTTTTCCATAAATATATTGGAATACATTTCTGGGCCGCTTTCAAAAAATAGTGGTGAACTTTGATAGATGATACAGTGAAGAGACCATGTCAACGGTTAAAAGCTTCTTATCGAACAATGTTTGCAACAATATTTTAGCAGTCCGCAAGTGCACATCGAGAGACACTGATAGTGGAAGTCTCCTTATAGAAGGCAGAGGCCACATACCTTTAACACTGAACATTGTTTTGTCAGCACTTGGTTGTCGATGAGAATCTCCTCCCAAACGTAGTGGCTTTTCGATAGGAAATATCGTCTTGCGAAGATCAGTGGCATGAGCCTCGAGGCGAACATAGGGATATCCGCATCTAAAATTGAGATAAGCAACATCAACATAGGCTTACTACACGATAAAGCTTCATTTTTTGCACAGGCACACGAAATTTGGGAACCTCCACTAACGTATTATAAAGCAGACAATTGAAGAATTAGTAATTACGGTATTAAAAAGTAGGCTACACTCAAACTCAGCAAACGTTAAGCCCTCCCTCTGCAGTTTAGAGACGAAAATCGGAATGATTTTAATTTTTGGATAAATGTCTGCCATCGCAGAAAGTTAAGGGTGAGAAGATAACTGCGAAGATGTAAAATATGCGGAATATATAAAAATTCAATATGCAAAAATGCAGCAAAAGACATTGTAAACTTACAGTAGATACAATATGTAGGCCTATGAACTTTCAATGCCCGGTAATCGTCAAGCCCAGAATGAAATAGCTAATAGGGGCCTAATCACAAGTATTTCACTTTTGAAATATTTTGTGAATCCAGTGGAAATTTGATAAAATATCAGAACTTTATGCTCTTATCCTGTAGCTCTCCTAAGATTCGAATCATAATATTAATTTTTGTAACTTGATCTGTATATATTCAGCATTAATAGAAAACCCTAGTTTTGCATCACTTACCCAAGGTCGACCCAAAACCCCAGGTCCAACCTTGCTTGCTGTCACTTCAGCACGTGTGTCAAGTAATGATTAGAACCTACCATAGGAAGCGGTCGGGGAATCAAGGGCGTTGATGTTTTTTATTGACAAAAATCAGTTGTCACTCACTCAGTATAATACCATGATACGATTATTAGAGCTGTAAATTTCCAATTATAGCTCTAGTTTATTTAAATCATCCTTAGTCAAAGATAGAAAGCAAAATGACCATATTAGGCATTTTTCTTTACTGATGCAACTTGGGATTGCATTTTTAGTTATCGCTGTTCGCATGATATTTTTTGTATTTTTTTTATCTAACTTAAATGAAGTTAAAAAATGTGATTTCAGCATAATGAATTCATGTTTTGAGTTGATCAGACCTTTTGTCTCTTATTATCTCCTAAATTGATAAATGCAAAGGTTTCAAAGCAACTTCCACCTAAACAATCATTAGGGCTCTATACTTTGATGAAATAGGAACCGAGATTTGTACAAATACTGAAAGATAGACCGAAATAGCCTACCCTTTTGAGACGAGTGCCTAATAAGGATGGCCGACATACAAGCACATGTAATTCACTTAATGCGTTCTCCAAGTGAAATACAACAACGCGAATCCTCAGTTTTAGGAAATAGAAACTGTTGTTGTACATTCGAATGTACCACACCAATCATCGCGGCAGATCGTTCTCTAAGTAACGTCCATGGTAGATCATGGTCACTCTCATGCACTGTTGTTTAGCTATAGGGTTTTTTAACGTGCAACTGGATACCATTTCTGCAGTTCTAAATTCAAATGTGCAGTTGCTTTTCTTGGCTTGTGCAGTTGAAAACTTGTAGTCAGGAAAACATGCGAATTAATAAAAACGTAACAAAAAGGGGAGTGGATGTCAAGATATGAATGGCAATTGCATCACTTACGTTAAAGGAAACAACTATTAAGATATGACAAAGTTTATTTGCTGAAAACTGAAGCTTGCAAAGAAGAGTTCTCTGGCAGAGAACATACATGTACATGTACATGTGCTTTAAGTAGAAAAACTGCTAGCTAGTCATGAAACAAATTTCGTAGGTGACCGAGTCATGGACAAAGAAGAGAAATTTTTCAAATGTACATGTATACATGTATGCCATGACTTGTAAGTTTTTCATGTTGCATGCGAATCATCCACCTCAAAGGTGTTAAAAACGGTTGTGGGCCACATCATGGATATGATTAGCTTTGTGATCAGCTAATTCTATAGTAGGCTACTACAGAAATCAGAATCATTGAAATGATAATAGGCCTGCTGTGAGGAGCAGGCCTCTGCAACTTCTTTTTTTTAACAAAAGATGAAACCAAAAGCAGATGCTGAATGTGCACATTTGTTATCAAAAACGATGCTTAACCAAAATTTAAACCTGTGGTTGTTTTTACGTATTCCAAAATATTCTGTTTTCATTGAAACATACTAGCATGCTTAGGGCTTTTCCGCAAGTTTAGAACAGTGATAAATATAGTTTTAAAAAATATAAACCATGCACAGAAATTGTACCCACAACTCTGCACCGGAGCAAGATTTCGGAATGCTCAAATACTTGCATAAAAACCGTGGAAAACATTGCCAAAGTGGCCAGTCTTAACAAAGGAAATCTGCGATCTATAGCGAAACCTACTTTTAAGGCATTTTACAAAAGTTAGTTAAATACACATTAAATTGGGAATGCATTGCTAGAAAATTCTATCAATATAAATAATATAGATGAATCAGGGCTGAAACCGGCCGGAGTAATCAAAGCCAGCAGGGGTTGACAACGTACGATGTCAATCAAAATTGATCGCATGCCGCTAACTTCAGACACTGCTCTACCATCGACTGTCAAGAGCACAGGCAGTATAAGGCGCTACTATCATTACTCGTACATGTGTTTGCATTGAAATCCAATCATTCATTTTGATTCCTCGAGATTTTTTCCAGTTAATCGAGATATGAAATAATCATTGGATAGATAGGCTAAGGAATACATAATTCTTACAAAATTCACACAGTTGACCAAACGGCAGGAGATCATAGTCATTATAGCAGCACAGAAAAAAATCAAGATCACCTTTCTTTTGAGGTCGATTTCTATTGGCGCTAAAATTATGCAGAAGTTGACGCCCTTCGGCGTCCCGCGCTTTTAAAAGTCGATAGAAACAATGTGGACCTTAGCAGAATGGTGGAGCTTGATTTTTGATTTGCTGCTATAAAAATTCATGTAGGCTAGAATATAGGATTCTGACAATTTTATTTGAGATAAGCTATGTGTAATTACATGCAAAAGTTAGTATTTTTTACTATTTAAGAATCAGTTCGCAACATTTATGATAGAGCACGTTTAGGTAGGCATCTTTAAATATGTTACACTAGCTATACATGCTCCTATAATGCTGTTTTCCTTTTGATTGACTAAACGATTTCTTCTAGAGGGAATGCATAGTTAATGGTCAACATAGGCCCATTAAAATTAATCGGAAGGCCGTGCCCGCGGCCTGTTCCATCCCGGTGATGCTTAATCACAGGAGAAAGAGAACATGCGTGGTTCGATGCTTTGAAACTGATTTTTCATCGTATCAAACTCAATTTTGTCATGCTAAAAAGTTATTTCTGATCTGATTTGGTCGATGGTTTATAAAGATGATAAGCTCCTGAAACTCTCAGTCCATCCCGAAGATGATGCCAATCAGTTGCATTGCTTCAAATGTTGGAGTTTATTTAAGATGAAATTATGCTGATAATGCTCTTCAAGTGAAAGGATTTCTATTTTCCCTCGAAATTAATGTTCATGTTGGCTCATGGTTGAGAAGAAGAACAGAGAAGAAGTGTCAATTGTCCTGACGTAGCAGCGTGAAGCAAAGATTGATCAATCGCACTCAAATGAATACCTCCCTAAAGCTTACTCCGCGGTAAGCTACCGAAAGCGAAAATCCTGAAGCTTGTTATTTGGGGGGGGGACTTATTGTAAAATCCGGTGCCATAAGAAATTAAGGGCTACTGAACGTTGTCTGTACAAAAGTCAAGATTGAATGATTGATGTCGGCACCTCTCTTATAGTTATAAGTTTTATCTGCAGTTTTTCAAGATCTGATCAAATTTTGTCGAACAAATATCACTAACAAATTATAATCTCCAAATATTCATTAGTGAGAGAGGATCAAGGAGTTCGTTGAGTTCCGTTGGTAGCTTATCTCTCATGGCGCATCAGCAACATACTGCGCCAACTGCGGGAGCAAAACTCAGGTACCGAGCGATTGATGCTATAATTGCATTTACACATTTATCTAGATGGCTTCACTAGATGGCGCACAGCCTAAGTTAGCTCACATACACTATTTCAAGAGAATGCATAATGTCCTACTGTCTTAAGGAAAATACAGAGCAAGAAATTTGGTAAAATTGAAATTGAACATGCGAGATACAGATGTGCATGTACAGACGTTATTACATAACAAATAATTTTCAGAAGGAAATGAAAAAAATGATCTCAAGTTTAACTATGACTGAAAGAATTCGCGAATGCTATGCTCAGAAGACTCCCTGGCAAGGGGAAGCATAATGTAATTGCAGGATATGATTGTTGGCATTTGAAACGGGCACACTTCACCTCATTTCGGTAACTATGCTGTTGGAGTGTCAGCGATGACCTCGAATGGTCGTGTCATTCTGCAGTTGACATGTCTATACTTAATATGATTAGCTTCTAGATCGGTCAAACCTAAATCACCATTCTATTCAGCGCTTACTTCATAATTAGTTATTCTTGATATAAATCATCAATTACAAGAATGATCAGGTAAGGAATAAAAGGTGGATTAAGCATCAGCATATTGAGCTCTCGAGTATTCTTCAAAATAATTTTAAAAGACTTTGAAACTTGATACTTTACCACGATACAATTTGAGGAAATGATATTTAAAAAGCTCTTGATTTTGCGAAATTTTTAATGCTTTTTTCATATTGTCATTTTTCAATTTGATCATGAGACATTTTACCACATTTACATATTTGTTCGATAATTGCTGTTTGAAAGATGTTAATCCACAAAATTGTTATTCACTATCTGATGAGTGCGGAGTATAGTAAGTAAAACTCCACATCTGGATAGCGCAAGATGGCCGCCGTCGCTGACGTCCCCCCCCTCTGGAACGGCAGAGTCTCGTGGTCGGCCGCCGTGGTGCTTTGAGTCTGACGTCCCCCCCCTGGCCGGCCGTCGTATAGCGCGCGGTGATGTGCTGTCGAGGTTGGCGTGGTGTGCCGGCCAGGTTGGCGTGGTGTGCCGGCCAGGTTGGGAGGGTGGAACATTTTTCATCAAATTTCACTGACCTCCCCCCCCCCTCGGGAGAGCTAGCTTCGATCTTGGCTTCTAGTGGACGGATTTTGTCGTGCAATAGCTCGTTTGAAAGCTAAGAGTGAGACAAATTCAGTGAAAGAAACGGCTTGTTCATATCTGTCTTCGTTTAGGTGTGAGACGCCATTTAAGATTTTAGGTCGGAGCTCACCTGAAAAAATCCTAAGTGTCAGAGTGGCTGTGTATGGTCAAAATTTTGAAAATTTTCCAAAGTGTGGAATTTCGACCTGGGACCGTCACCAAAACATTTTTCATCAAATTTCACTGACATCCCCCCCCCGGGAGAGCTAGCTTCGATCTTGGCTTCTAGTGGACGGATTTTGTCGTGCAATAGCTCGTTTGAAAGCTAAGAGTGAGACAAATTCAGTGAAAGAAACGGCTTGTTCATATCTGTCTTCGTTTAGATGTGAGACGCCATTTAAGATTTTAGGTCGGAGCTCACCTGAAAAAATCCTAAGTGTCAGAGTGGCTGTGTATGGTCAAAATTTTGAAAATTTTCGAAAGTGTGGAATTTCGACCTGGGACCGTCACCAAAACATTTTTCATCAAATTTCACTGACCCCCCCCCCCGACAGCAATCTTCTAACTTTGGTTCTAGTGGACGGATTTTGTCTTACAGCTACTCGTTTGAAAGAGGAGAAAAACTGCTCGACGACAATTTCGCCGCGAGTCAATCGGACCAGCCGTTCAAAAGTTAGAGCTGTTACAAGATTTTAGTTCGGAGCTCACTTGAAAAAAAATCCTAAGTGTCAGAGTGGCTTTGTATGGGTAAAATTTTGAAACTTTTCCAAAGTGTGGAATTTCGACCTGGGACCGTCACCAAAACATTTTTCATCAAATTTCACTGACCTCCCCCCCCCTCGACAGCAATCTTCTAACTTTGGTTCTAGTGAACGGATTTTGTCTTACAGCTACTCGTTTGAAAGAGGAGAAAAAACTGCTCGACGACATTTTCGCCGCGAGTCAATCGGACCAGCCGTTCAAAAGTTAGAGCTGTTACAAGATTTTAGTTCGGAGCTCACCTGAAAAAATCCTAAGTGTCAGAGTGGCTTTGTATGGGTAAAATTTTGAAAATTTTCCAAAGTGTGGAATTTCGACCTGGGACCTTCACCAAAACATTTTTCATCAAATTTCACTGACCTCCCCCCCCCTCGGGAGAGCTCGCTTCGATCTTGGCTTCTAGTGGACGGATTTTGTCGTGCAATAGCTCGTTTGAAAGCTAAGAGTGAGACAAATTCAGTGAAAGAAACGGCTTGTTCATATCTGTCTTCGTTTAGATGTGAGACGCCATTTAAGATTTTAGGTCGGATCTCACCTGAAAAAATCCTAAGTGTCAGAGTGGCTGTGTATGGTCAAAATTTTGAAAATTTTCCAAAGTGTGGAATTTCGACCTGGGACCGTCACCAAAACATTTTTCATCAAATTTCACTGACCTCCCCCCCCCTCGACAGCAATCTTCTAACTTTGGTTCTAGTGAACGGATTTTGTCTTACAGCTACTCGTTTGAAAGAGGAGAAAAAACTGCTCGACGACATTTTCGCCGCGAGTCAATCGGACCAGCCGTTCAAAAGTTAGAGCTGTTACAAGATTTTAGTTCGGAGCTCACCTGAAAAAATCCTAAGTGTCAGAGTGGCTTTGTATGGTCAAAATTTTGAAACTTTTCCAAAGTGTGGAATTTCGACCTGGGACCGTCACCAAAACATTTTTCATCAAGTTTCACTGACCTCCCCCCCCTCGGGAGAGCTAGCTTCGATCTTGGCTTCTAGTGGACGGATTTTGTCGTGCAATAGCTCGTTTGAAAGCTAAGAGTGAGACAAATTCAGTGAAAGAAACGGCTTGTTCATATCTGTCTTCTTTTAGATGTGAGACGCCATTTAAGATTTTAGTTCGGAGCTCACCTGAAAAAATCCTAAGTGTCACAGTGACTTTGTATGGTCAAAATTTTGAAAATTTTCCAAAGTGTGGAATTTCGACCTGGGACCGTCACCAAAACATTTTTCATCAAATTTCACTGACCTCCCCCCCCCCTCGGGAGAGCTAGCTTCGATCTTGGCTTCTAGTGGACGGATTTTGTCGTGCAATAGCTCGTTTGAAAGCTAAGAGTGAGACAAATTCAGTGAAAGAAACGGCTTGTTCATATCTGCCTTCGTTTAGGTGTGAGACGCCATTTAAGATTTTAGGTCGGAGCTCACCTGAAAAAATCCTAAGTGTCAGAGTGGCTGTGTATGGTCAAAATTTTGAAAATTTTCCAAAGTGTGGAATTTCGACCTGGGACCGTCACCAAAACATTTTTCATCAAGTTTCACTGACATCCCCCCCTCGGGAGAGCTAGCTTCGATCTTGGCTTCTAGTGGACGGATTTTGTCGTGCAATAGCTCGTTTGAAAGCTAAGAGTGAGACAAATTCAGTGAAAGAAACGGCTTGTTCATATCTGTCTTCGTTTAGGTGTGAGACGCCATTTAAGATTTTAGGTCGCAGCTCACCTGAAAAAATCCTAAGTGTCAGAGTGGCTGTGTATGGTCAAAATTTTGAAAATTTTCGAAAGTGTGGAATTTCGACCTGGGACCGTCACCAAAACATTTTTCATCAAATTTCACTGACCTCCCCCCCCCCCCCCCGACAGCAATCTTCTAACTTTGGTTCTAGTGAACGGATTTTGTCTTACAGCTACTCGTTTGAAAGAGGAGAAAAACTGCTCGACGACAATTTCGCCGCGAGTCAATCGGACCAGCCGTTCAAAAGTTAGAGCTGTTACATGATTTTAGTTCGGAGCTCACTTGAAAAAAAAATCCTAAGTGTCAGAGTGGCTGTGTATGGGTAAAATTTTGAAAATTTTCCAAAGTGTGGAATTTCGACCTGGGACCGTCACCAAAACATTTTTCATCAAATTTCACTGACCTCCCCCCCCTCGACAGCAATCTTCTAACTTTGGTTCTAGTGAACGGATTTTGTCTTACAGCTACTCGTTTGAAAGAGGAGAAAAAACTGCTCGACGACATTTTCGCCGCGAGTCAATCGGACCAGCCGTTCAAAAGTTAGAGCTGTTACAAGATTTTAGGTCGGAGCTCACCTGAAAAAATCCTAAGTGTCAGAGTGGCTTTGTATGGGTAAAATTTTGTAAATTTTCCAAAGTGTGGAATTTCGACCTGGGACCGTCACCAAAACATTTTTCATCAAATTTCACTGACCTCCCCCCCCCCTCGACAGCAATCTTCTAACTTTGGTTCTAGTGAACGGATTTTGTCTTACAGCTACTCGTTTGAAAGAGGAGAAAAAACTGCTCGACGACATTTTCGCCGCGAGTCAATCGGACCAGCCGTTCAAAAGTTAGAGCTGTTACAAGATTTTAGTTCGGAGCTCACCTGAAAAAATCCTAAGTGTCAGAGTGGCTTTGTATGGTCAAAATTTTGAAAATTTTCCAAAGTGTGGAATTTCGACCTGGGACCGTCACCAAAACAATTTTCATCAAATTTCACTGACATCCCCCCCCCTCGGGAGAGCTAGCTTCGATCTTGGCTTCTAGTGGACGGATTTTGTCATGCAATAGCTCGTTTGAAAGCTAAGAGTGAGACAAATTCAGTGAAAGAAACGGCTTGTTCATATCTGTCTTCTTTTAGATGTGAGACGCCATTTAAGATTTTAGTTCGGAGCTCACCTGAAAAAATCCTAAGTGTCAGAGTGGCTGTGTATGGTCAAAATTTTGAAAATTTTCCAAAGTGTGGAATTTCGACCTGGGACCGTCACCAAAACATTTTTCATCAAATTTCACTGACCCCCCCCCCCCCGACAGCAATCTTCTAACTTTGGTTCTAGTGAACGGATTTTGTCTTACAGCTACTCGTTTGAAAGAGGAGAAAAACTGCTCGACGACAATTTCGCCGCGAGTCAATCGGACCAGCCGTTCAAAAGTTAGAGCTGTTACAAGATTTTAGTTCGGAGCTCACTTGAAAAAAAAATCCTAAGTGTCAGAGTGGCTGTGTATGGGTAAAATTTTGAAAATTTTCCAAAGTGTGGAATTTCGACCTGGGACCGTCACCAAAACATTTTTCATCAGTAGTAAGGAAGTGACAAACACCAGATAGCGCAAGATGGCCGCCATCGCTGACTCCCCCCCCTCCCCTCCCCCTCCCCCTCCCCTCCCCCTCCCCTCCCCCTCACCCCCCCTCTGGAACGGCAGAGTGTCGTGGTCGGCCGCCGTGGTGCTTTGGGTCTGAGTGTCGTGGTGGACTTGGGCGACCGCCAGGATTAGTCTTGAGGCTATAGTGTGTGATGTTTTTCGTGCTGAATGTTGGGTTGTAAAATGGGTTGTTTCGAGTGGAAGGAGTGGTCGGATGAGAAAACGGAGGTCGGATTCGTGTTCAGCGTGAAATTCTGCATCGGTAGGGTGAGTTTCAAGGCAATCGGTGAGAAAAAATTTTCAACATTTTTCGAAAAACGACAGAGTTAGAATTTGGGACGTTTTGGTGTGTAGCGTCCAAACGAAGCATCGGATGAGAAAACGGAGGCCAGATTCGGATTCAGCGCGAAATTCTGCATCGGTATGGTGAGTTTCAAGTCAATCGGAGAGAAAAATTTTCACTGACCTCCCCCCCCCTCTGGACAGGTTGCTTCGATTTTGGCTTCCAGTGGACGGATTTTGTCGTGCGATAGCTCGTTTGAAAGCTAAGAGTGAGACAAATTCAGTGAAAGAATCGGCTTGTTCCTATCTGTCTTCGTTTAGATGTGAGACGCCATTTAAGATTTTGGGACATTGGCGAAAAACGACAGAGTTAGAATTTGGGACGTTTTGGGCTGTAGCTTCAAAACGAAGCATCGGATGGGAAAACGGATTTCAGATTTGGAATCAGCGTGAAATTCTTTATCTGTATGGTGAGTTTCAAGGCAATCGGCGAGAAAAAATTTTCAACATTTTTCGAAAAAATGACAGAGTTAGAATTTTTGCGATGGCTGCCTACTGTACAGCCAAAACGAAGCATCGGATGGGAAAACGGAGGCCAGATTCGGATTCAGCGTCAAATTCTACATGGAAATGGTATATTTCCAGCTCAATCGGAGAGAAAAAATTTTCGCTGACTCCCCCCCCTCTGGACAGCTTGCTTCGAATTTGGCTTCCAGTGGATGGATTTTGTCGTGCGATAGCTCGTTTGAAAGCTAAGAGTGAGACAAATTCAGTGAAAGAATCGGCTTGTTCCTATCTGTCTTCGTTTAGATGTGAGACGCCATTTAAGATTTTGGGACATTGGCGAAAAACGACAGAGTTAGAATTTGGGACGTTTTGGGCTGTAGCTTCAAAACGAAGCATCGGATGGGAAAACGGATTTCAGATTTGTAATCAGCGTGAAATTCTTTATCTGTATGGTGAGTTTCATGTCAATCGGAGAGTTTCAAGTCAATCGGAGAGAAAAATTTTCAACATTTTTCGGAAAAACGAGTTAGAATTTTTGCGATGGCTGCCTACTGTAGAGCCAAAACGAAGCATCGGATGGGAAAACGGAGGCCAGATTCGGATTCAGCGTCAAATTCTACATGGAAATGGTGTATTTCTAGCTCAATCAGAGCACTAGAACCGGAGATAGACGGGATTTTTAGTGTTTGGATGATGGGTATTACGTCATCAGCTGATCGTCACACACTATATAAGCTGGGAACCGACGGAGACTTGTCATTCAGACGAGAGATTGCCAACAGTAAGTCGTCTCTCTGAGCTCCGATGATAGCTTCGGACATTCCAAATTCCGAGTTTCTGTAAGAAACCGACTTAGAAAATTTCATTGCTGATATCAGCTAAGCCGTCAGACTTAGAGGTTCGCCAGGAGATGGCCTTCGTCTCCAGGCCATAAAAGACTCCAAAACTTTAAAGGCTTGTAACTTTGCTTCTACAAGTCCGTTTGACTTGATTCAAAAAAGGTTCGGTCGCTATTGACCTGCCCTAAGTGATAAACTACTTATAAAATTTCATAAGTAGTGCTAAAAAGTTGAAAATTTTAAATTCACTATTTTTGGAGGTTTTCTGGGGTTTTCGACCCTGCTGAAGTCAATGAAAGCATTTTTAATGATGTCTGAGCCAGTCTTCTCATGCTATAAGCGGCTTTTCACTGAAAGCGAGCAAGACACGGAGAGTTTTGCTGTAATATTCCACTGACAGGGTGTTCCTTCGGGACGGCGGACGATGCCGTAGTGATAAGTGTGGCAAGGGAATGTGTCATATTTGAGACCGTAACCGCTGGGGCAACTCATGTTGGGCATTTGACACAGCTCTCAACGTAGCACTTTGAACGCCAATCGGTTGAGTCTTAGCTATCTTGTCATGGGTGGCCTCTAAACATCTCCATTGCAAAACGCTGGTGAATCAAGCACTCTACGGCTTGCTATCAAGCTGATCAAAGCAATAACTTGGGATGTTTCCTCAAGGTTTTCAAGTATGCTAAGTTCAAATCTGATATCATGTTTCAAATTTAACTAAGTCTAAGGCAGCTTTGAGGGGTTAGATCCCAGCTACTGTTCACTACCTTTGACTCGGCGTTGCTGTTACCACTTCGGGGCAGTGACAATGATGTCTTCAGCTGTAAATAGCGGGTATCGGGGAAGATCTCTCACTTCCCTAGTGATCAGTACAAGGCCTTCGGGCTGTCGACGGGATCGAGTGCCACTCACTACACTCAAATCTATCATTCCTCACTAAGTGTAAAAATCATTGTTTTCCGTTTTTCGCTTCAGAAATGCCGAAATACAATAATATGAAGACCAGTTTCAAACTGTGTCAATGCCGGAAGGTTTTCCGAGCTGACGCCTTCAAAAAGCACGCTTGTACTAACAAGAAGCAGGTAGGGGTCGCTCGCTACTATTGCGGAGTCCACAAAGTCAGTCGCTTAAGTGAGCGGCTGGAGGATTGGCACTCACAACACAGCGAGTGTCAAACAGGCGAAGTAGGCGAAGAAGAACGGAGTTCACTCTTCGCCACTGAGGCCACTGAGCTACAATCCGCCATTGAAGCGATTGCCGCTGTATCCTCGCTTAGTAGCGAGAGTTCGCTGACCAGCAGCGATAGTGAGGAGGAGGAGGGAGAGCTACAGTCGCAACTTATCAAGGACGTCGACCTCGATCGCGAGACCCCTACAGCCGTAACTGTGAGTGGAATTGCAACACAATGTCGCAATTTTGTCAAGCGCCCGCCGGTGATCGCCGAACGGGATAGATTAACCCTTTAGGGTTTAGTGGTACATTTTTATACCACCAACAATGTATTCTTTTGTGATCGTGTTTCGGCTCTTGTTTTCCGCTGTCATTTACCATATCTAACAACTTGGTAGAAAATGCATTGAAAAAAAGCTGTGACGAGTTTGTTTTACAAAATCAATTATTTTCTAGTGGATACAGACAATGAAATTGGACATTTTTTTCATTTTCGACTTTTTGGGAATTGCATCGGGTAAGTGCTCATGTCATCTGTCTCTTTCATGTTCTAGTAACTTTTCTACCACAATGTTGGTAAGATGATAACCTGAAAAAACATAATTGGTCAAGACATGAGCTGATAATTTGTTTGTTTGTGCAAAATTGAAATAGAACACGTAGGTGGTACAAATATATACCACTAAGCCTTAGAGGAAAATTATGCAAAATAATGAAATAGTCACGAATGCTAGTACATGTTCTGAAAAATGTCTTGCTAGGTACTTGACATACATACATCCAAAGCCTAGATACACTTTTGCGTCTATGACGCTCCACCAATGTAGTTTTTGGCAAAATTTTCTCTTCAGGGACTCGACCACACACTATTAGCATCGCTATTCCGAAGTTGTTCCACTAGGCTATGTCCGCTTCTGTGGTGCTTATGCCTCAATTATAGTTTATAGCGTAGCCGTAGATGTTTGCTTTCTGTGACTTTAAGTAATACATTGAATCTTCTAAATAATGTACAGAATCAGAAAATGATTACAAGTAGCTGCTGCTTCAAATTTGACTTCTTATTTCAGGTGAGCCTGCCCATGTTGATGAAGAGGATATGTCTTTCTTTGAAGCGGACTATGACGCCGGATTGGACGAAACCGTCATATCGACTTCACAAGCACCTGAATCTGATGAACGACCTACTACTTCAACTATGACAGGACCCAGAGAAACCCTCTTCTGTAACTCATGAAATACTAAAGCTAGTCTTCAACACAATCCATCGTTCTCAAAAACAATTGAATATGACATTATTCGGTCTGACATCCTTGAGCTGAACTGCCCATATGAAGTATTTCTCAAAGTTTCTGGTTTGAATCAACTTATTGGTGACATACTAATTCCCCAGTCACACGAATACGCGAAACAAAATGGGAACGTTTTTTCTGTTGAAGAAGAAGAAATGAAGGCCTTCGTGGGTATTTGTGTTCTAATGGGCCTGCTTGCTCTTCCTGAAATAAGGGATTATTGGTCCACTGACAAAGCAGTTGGTGTTCCATTTGTGAATAATATAATGACCCTGGCAAGATTCGAAGCAATTAGAAAGAATCTGCACTTCTCTAATAATTGGGACGCCACCCCTAATGACCGTGCCTACAAGATTCAGACGGTTTTAGATCATTTCAACATGCACATCTCTGTGTACATCATGTGTACATCTCTGATCAAAGGAAAAAATGCTATGAAATCAACCACCGAAGCCGGTACAAATACTACCTCAGACTATTCTTCGATCAAATTGACACCGCCATTTCAAATGCCTACATAGTGTACAAGCAGATGAAAGATGCTTCCTGTAGCAATTCCTGTAGCTTCCCTTCCATGTCATCAAAGGACTTTCGCTTGAAGATTGTTCATGGTCTAGTAGGACAATTCTCATCAAGATCCAAACCGAGGTTCGAATCGGCAAAGTCGAAGAAAAGAAAGTTGCTCCAACCATCATCCAATGGTATTCCTCACCTTCCAATTGTCAAAAGCAATAGAGCACGATGCACGTTCTGTTCTTCAAACGAAAACGACTGCCGAAGTAATGTATTCTGCAGGATCTGTGACGTTGCTCTATGTCTGAATAGTCAGAGGAACTACTACTCATGTTATCATGAATAGTTTCATTCCCCTATTGCTTGATAGGCCTAAATTTGGACACAACATACGAATGATAATGTATATTGCTAATCATCATCAATCATCGATTGATCATTTTTTTGAGTTGTATGTGAAAAACAGGCATTTCTCCAACAAGTGTAGTGCTCTGAATTACACAATAACATGAGGGGTTTGGTATATTGCACAATATCAAAATACAATTTTAACCATGCCTACGTAGGTACTTGCATTAAAGAGCGCAACAACAATTGCAAAAAAACTATCTGCCCAGAGCGAAAATTTAACTAGGGTATAGTGGTACAAAAATGTACCACCCCCAAAAATAATATTCCCGATATATATTTTTCAAAATACTTGAGATATGTCTTAATGGGACCCTATAACAACTATCCATGAAAAGAAAATAAGATTCCTCAGTAAAATGGAGATCTGTGCCCTAAAGGGTTAAAGAAAGAGGCGGAGAAGTTGAAGGAGGAGGCCTTCTCATACAAGGCAAAGTATGAGGACCTAAAGAACGTGGCCGGAGAGATGAAGAAGGTGAAAAAGAGATTAAGCGAGCGGGATGGCGAGTTGGAGCAGGAGAGGCTCAAGACTCTCGAGGGGAAAGCCAGAGAAGAGGCTTTGCTAGCAGAGAGGGAAAGTAGGGAGAAGGAGATACGAAGGTTGAAGGAGGAAGTGGAGAGACTCCGTGTGCAGATGGCTAAGGTTGTCGAGACGAACCACGAGCTGCACCGTTCGGCGCAGCTGGTGGATCGCGATCGAAGGGTGCGTTCCAGTCGTCTGCACATCCCTATTAGAAAGGGGAGAGTAGCAGAAACTCCTCTCTTGTACGAGCGTGGAAGAGGGGAGAAATGCTACTCTCGGGTGAAGAAAGGGGTGGAGTGTCTACACTTCACCTTCGATCATCGTGATCCGATCTCGAATTTCCTTTATGAGGAAGCGTCCGAGAAGATCTGTAAGTAAAAATGACTAAATTGATATGTAAGATGATAACTCACTACTTCTTTCTTTACAGACATCCAAGAGAAGCGACCACCCGCCCCGTTGCCGGAGCCGCAGTCGAAACAACAAGCCTGAGTCCCTACCACACACCCCGAGAACGAACCATCGGCTCTCTTAAGGGCCACCATGGGGCAAGACATGATAGAACCTCCTCGCGGTTTGCCCTGGGCAGTCTTCGGACTGGCGAATACTATCATTAAGTTGAATCTGCTATCAGTCAACTTGAACGTCGCAAATGAAGTTCGGTGTAATACTTCCTTTCGACGGGCGTTCCTGTAAAGGGCGGCGGTGAAACCCGTAGCTATGTATACCGCAAGGGACATTCGGCAATGGTCAATCTTGTTAAACCTCTCTGCGTCATGTTTGCAAGTGATTGCCTCTGTCTCAACGTAGTATGCATTCGCGCCAGGGCGACATTTAGCCAACTGTCGAAGGTTGCCTAAAACTTTCCATTGCATACGTTATGAGAACCATGAGTTCTACCTGTCTCTATCAATGAGACGAATTGATGAATGGAATGAAATGGGAGGACACTCACGCGCCACACGCAACATAACACACTTCTCTCTTCCGTAGTCTAACAAGCTCTTTACACATGGATCGCAGTCGATTGCTATCCCTGTATCAGAAGTGTAAGCTATCTTAATTTTATCTAACACTATTTCATCTACCATCATCACCCATATGAAATGTTATAAGATTTGCAAGTTAGACTAAGCGTTCTACTATTTGTAAATGAAAGATATAGTTTCACCAGTTTACAAGTTAGAAATAACGTTTCAATAGTGTATGCGTTAGAAATAAAGTTTTAGCTGTTTGTATATCAAAATAAAGTTTCAAGAGTTTACAAGTTAGAAATAAAGATTCAATAGTGTGTATGTTAGAAATAAAAGTATAACTGTTTGTAAAAATAAGATCGCAAGATTTACTAGTTTACAAGTTAGACTAAGTGTAAATTAAAATAAAATTATAACTGTTCACGAGTTAAAGCGTTGATGCAACGATGAACAATTAATAAGCTGAAAAGTTTTAGATTCACTTTAACATTACCATATGTTTACAGATAGAAATGTATCACAGCAAAGCTACTTCATGAGTTAGTTTGCCAGGAGTGTATCATCTCAAACTTTTACTCCGTCGTTGAAATTTCATGACGACTTTTTGCTAGACGAAAGTTAACACCAGAGGAGCGTAGGGGTGGGTGGCATAAAATGCGCCTACAGCACTGAGAGAGTTGGAGTGCATGAGCTATGTACATTCTTTTGACGACGAGAGGAGCGATTTAGCCGATGGCGCAGGTAGTTTCCCAGAGCATGGATGACATTGTTTAGGTGACTCTAAGGACGTATGTCGAGCTGCCTTCAGTGATAGGCTTCCAACTCATGATGAATGATGATATGCTTACGACCTACATTCAACCATTGGTGTATGCCCACACCCTCCCCCACAACGAGCTTGTCTGCCACATTGTATTCATGAGTGTGGCTCAAAGTAGGAAATTGATTGATGAGACTTTGCTGAAATATCCAAGGCGCGTATTCAAGCATGGCCGCCTACTGTTGGAGTATTATTATCAATGGCGCGACGACACACATTTGCCCACCCGTGTTTTACCACACCTATCAACGGAAGAATACAATAGAGCTTTAGTCGAGACGGTGAAAGGAGACGATGAGCGCTAGCGGGTGAATGAAGCATCGGTGAGAGTGGGAATCAACTTGATGCTATTCTCCAATGAGGATTGTTGTCTAATGAGAATCAAGCATTCCTTTATAAATAGAGAGCCTTCCACAGTGAGAATCATTCCATCGTTGAATCGTACAAGTGGCGGACGCACATTCTCTCTCTCTGTACATCCCTGTTATATTATCCAACTGAAATGGTAAGTCGCTACTTTCCTCCCTCTCCTCCCTTGAACGTAAACTTAATACAATCTTTTTTATTTTCAGGCATCTTCTACATCTGCTGCACTAGTAGGACAAAATGGTGGCCAGACGTTACAAGGTTCGCTACAATCAGATCATCTACAGCTGAGACCAGTGGAAGAAACAACAAAGGTACATAATCCTACACCGCTACAGCGTAAATTTAAACAAGTCTTGCGTCATGAGGATCACAGCGTAGTACTGCGAACGGGAATGCTCCCTTCCACTGATGTGAAGATATTGAGCAATCAGTATGGGGATTACATACTCATCCCCGTGAGTCCGTACATTCGCCACCAACTTGACATTATTGAAGAGTACATAACATTAAATATGGACATTCCTACTCCTCTTGCTCAAGAGTGGAAGGCGAGAGATGAAAAGGATACTCCCTATAGAAGGATTTGGGATGGCAATCAGATTTGCTACCATTATCACATTGGTGTAGTTATTATAAAAAGGATGGAGATCAATCAATACCATCAGATGTGATGAGCTCGGAGAAGGTACTTGGGATATCATTTTCAAAGTGAATGGACTATATTATGGTCA